>PVIR01044919.1:0-10975 GCA_004026965.1 Petromus typicus
AAAATATAGAGATTATAATGTGTGTTCCCTGGAAGATGCAATATTGGTAATGTGTCAGTTCTCAGTTCATCTCTAGATTCAAAGCTACCTCAATCAAAATCCTCGCGGGCTTTTTGGTGCAGGGTGCTAAGCCAATTTCAAGTTCTTATTTTCATATGTAAAAGATTTACAAGTGCCACAACTTATTAGAAAAAGAACAAAGTTGGACAACTTAGCTTGCCTGATTTCGAACACCTGTACATAAAAACATACAGAGTGTCATTTTAGCAGACATATTACAAAACAAAACAGAGAGTCTAAAATACATTCGTCAAATATGTCTGATCAACTGACCTACAACAAAGGTACCATGGCATTTCAAAGAAAAAAGTATCCTCAACAAACTGCCAGAACTAGGTATGCATATGAAGAAAAAAAACTTGATCCTCACCTAACACCATATTCAAAAATAATATAAAAATTAAATGTATGAAACTTTTAAAAGAAAACAAAGGAGAAAATTATTTCTGACCTCAAAGACTAGAATTTCTTCAGATGTCAACAAAACAAAACACAAGAAAAGAAATTGACCAATAAAAGAGAAAACACGTAATTAATATTTCATCAAAGTTTTAAAATTCTATTATCTGAAAGCCATCATTTGTAAGGTAAAAAGCCACATAATAGGATATAAAAATATATCTCATGCATTTATCTTAAGAAAAGACTCATATTTTGAATATACAAAGACTGTGAGGAAACAAGAGCCAATTAAAAACACAGCAAAATATTTTCACAGACACCAAAAGAAACATAGAAATGGCTAAAATAAAAACGTGAAAAAGTGCTGGTCAGTCTTAGTCTTGAGAAGATAGAATCTAACACAGACATATCAAGATGGCTAAAACAGAATGACAATAACAAGGGCTGACACAAGGGCAATAAATTGTCCTGCACAGTTAGTAAGGGTATAAAATCATTCAGCAACTTTGGAAAAATTTAACAGATCCGTACAGAACCATTTACCATAGCACTTATCATAGTCTGCCCATTCTACTACCAGGTATTTGCTCAAGAAAAGTGAAAACACATCACCATATGAAGTTGTGCATAGAGACTACAAAGCTTGCTTACAGTTGCCAACAGCTAGGAAATCCCAGTTCTCACTGGCAGACAAGGAAACAAATTCATCCAGCCATGGAAGACGCCTCACTAATAAAAAGGAACAAAATCATAGCCACACAACATGGATTGATCTTAGAAACACAAATGCTGACAGCAGAAGTACTTCGGAATAGTTCTCTAGTATTTACATGTTAAAAGAATATTGCTCATGCTTCGAAGGTGAGCATGAGGTATGGAGCAGAAACATGCACTGAAGCCTTGTCTGTGATGATAGTTACACAGCAGTATACATTCATCCAAACTCATTAATTTCTACATTCAAAACAGAAGCATTTGACTGTATACAAGTTATAGGGAGAAGGTAGAACTCTGCCTTCAAATCGAATGTTATGAGTCACAGCAGCCGACCTCCCAATGGAACAAATAGACATTTTTTAAAATTATGAACTGCAAAAACTATATTTATAAAATCATCAAAACAATTAAGTTATATGAATTACAACTGCACATAATAAAGAGCCCTTCTGGATAAACTGAAAATAAGCAGCTTAATTCGGAACATGGCCTAAGAATTCTATGAAAGGGAAAATGAAGAGTGGAGCTGTGCTGCATCCCACAGCCTTCTCTGTGGAATGCTAAGCAACCAGGGAGAGGCCATTTTGGCCTCCATTTGTGTATACTCTGCTTCAAGATGAGCTTTTTCAGAAACTTAAACAAAGGAGCCATGGATATTCCCTTGTGTAGGAAGCATGACCACTACATTGCTCCTTACTCCTTGCCTTACTGTACAGACAACATGCACAGCTCCCAGAGAAGTCAAAGACATGGTCTTGTTCTTGCTGGCACCCTTTCATGGGGTCCAAATCATTCCCTCCCTTCCACCTGCACTTTTCTCTTTAAACAGCACTGCTCTTGTGTGTAGACTTCCCTGTGTCTTAATGGTTGCTCCAACATTCCTTTTTACACTTTACTTTTGTCTTGTTAAATTTTTTACTGGCCTCTGTGATACCAGCATCTTGCACAGCATAATCCCCTGCAACTCAAAGAGGTTAAAACAGTCGCTGGTACCCAGTCTCTTCTCTCCACCTGACAGCTGCTGAGTTCTGGGACTCCTCATCTCCTAGTGTGTAGGGGACAGTTATAATAAAAGACAGAGACCTCTAAAATGTACATTCACCCTCCAAACCATTTACCAGAATTTAAACCTATCAGTGTAGGGCAGATGGTTAAAGGGAGTCAGCTCCAAGGCTTCAGCCGCATGAACTTTCAGGAGTATGGAGGTAAAAACCTGCAAAATCAAGAACCACATGGGCCACTCTCAAGATTAGCATCAAAACACAAGTAACAGCCTCAGATTTCACCTCAATATGTTCCAAAAAGAATAGTAAAGTAATAGTAAACCCAAAGTAAGTTATAGGAAAAAAATAAAAATCAAATCAGTGAAAGTTAAAACTGACAAAATAAATCATGCAAAAAACTATTTCTTTGAACAGCTCACCAAACTCTAAACTCATAGCTACAATGGCCAAATTTTAAAAAGCAAAAAAGCAAAAAAATATCAACATCAAGAATGGAAGAGGAATTATCTCCACAGATTCAACAAATAAAAGGGTAGTAACAGAATATCCCAAAAAACTTTAGTCAGCATATGAACAACATAAAACTGACAAAACTCCTTAAAAGATAAAACTACCAGAGTTCACCCAAGAAGAAATAGATAACCTTAATAGATACATATTATGTAAGCTGAAATCATAGTTTAAAACTCTAAGGTCAGAAGGTTACACTGGTAAATTCTACCAACTACTTTAGAAAGAAATACTGATTTTACACCAACTACTGCAGAAAACTGAAGAGAGAGGAACACTCCTAACTCAGCATTATCCTCACACCAAAACCAGATGAAGATATTACAAGAAAATAAAGCTCTGGGCTGCTATTCTCTCATGTAACCAGACATTAAAATCCTCACAACAGCATCAAATTCAGAAATATTTTTAAAGGATAAAGCTTGCAATAAAATGGCTCTCTTTTCAAGAATGCGAGGATGGGGCTGGAGATTTAGCTCAGTGGTTCTGGCGCCTGCCTTGCAAGAGCAAGGGTCCAGGTTTGATCCCCAGTAACTACATACAACAATGCCAGGCATGGTGACTCCCACCCACCAGCAATCAGTACCACATACCACAGTGCCAGGCGTGGTGGCTCATGCCTGTAATCCCAGCACTCAAGAGGCAGAGGCAGGAGGATTGTCGTGAGTTCAAGGCTGAGATCAGGGCCAGCCTGAACTTCAAAAAGCAAGAACCTGTCTCAAAAACAAAACAAAGAATGCAAGGATGGCTTAATATTCACCATTACTTAAGGTAGCTTATTATACTAACAGAATAAAGGAGAAATATCACATAATCATTTCAATAAATGCAGGAAACTTTTCATAGTATCCAATACCCACTGATGACAGTCTAGGAATAGATACAAATTTTCTCAGTCTAATAAAGACCTTCAGCAAAAAACCTACAACTGACTTCCCACAGTTAAAATACTGAACATGGCCCTCCTGAGCCCAGCAATGAGGCAAGGATGTCCACATTCGCCACTCCTACTGACAATCACAGTAGTGTGGATGAATCTCCAAACCACAGTGTGAGATGAAAAATGCATACAGAGAGGGCACACAGTGCATGACTCCCAACTCCACTACTGTACAACACACACCACTCCATGGTAACACCTTTTCTGTGTGTTTCTGGGGCCTGAGAACAAAAGGATGGACTAAAAGTGATAACAATAAGCTTCATAAGGATGGAAATACTGTCTTGTGACTATAGGCAACTGTCAAAATTCATCAAATCACCCACACATACATACACACACACACACACACACACACACACACACACACACACACAAATTTTTTTGTACCAAGGATTGAACTCAGCACCTTGTACTTGTGAGGCAGGTGCCAGAATTACTGAGCTAAATCACAGGCCAAAACTATACGCTTTAAATGAATGCAGTTTAAATGAATATATATTTGACTCAGTTAAATCTTCCCTTATAACTTGATGAGAAAAAGATGATTGATATATCTTAAAAATGTGAAAAAGGGACAAATGAATAAAAGGATAAATCTCAATAGTTTTGCAGTTATGGATCAAATGGATGCCCAAAAAGTCCGCCCTTATAAATGTAAGTCGCTCTGGATAAGGCATAACAAAGATAATGAACATAAAACTAAGTTGAGTTAAAAAATACTTCACTATCCAAATGAAGCCAGGAGAGGGGGAATAAAACAACCAAATAACTGATAGAACAAACAGAAAACAAACAGCAAGATGGAGGAACTAAACTGAACATTTCAGAGACCAAATGTGGGTAGATTAAATACTTTGATGACCATATAAAAGCTATCACACTGAATAAAACTTACTATTTTCGACTTAACGAATATCTGAAATAAGGCTGTTGGCAATAGGGATTTAGCTCAGTGACACCATGCCTATCTCACAAGCACAAGATCCTGAGTTTGAGCTCCAGTACTACAAATAAGTAAATAAAAATTTTAAAAAGGCAGCCATTAGATTGAAATCAGAATTTAAAAAGGTGGGCTGGGGATTTAACTCAGTGGTTCTTGCATCTGCCTGGCAAGCACCAGGTCCGGAGTTCGATTCCTAATAACCACATATCACAATGCGGGGCATGGTGACTCATGCCTCTCAACCCAACACTTGAAAACTACATACCACAGTGCCGGGAGTGGTGGCTCACACCTGTAATCCCAGCACCCAGGAGGTGGAGGCAGGAGGATGGCTGTAAGTTCTAGGACAGCCTGGGCAATATAGTGAGTTCGGGGCCAGCCTAAACAACAAAGCAAGACAGGGTCTAGTAAGTTTTTTGAGACAGGGTCTCAAAAAAAAAAATTTAAAACCACAAAAATATGAATGAGAAAAAACTGGAATAGCTTTATTAGTTCAGAAAAAAACTGGTGTTAAGGCAAAATTCATTATCCCAGGAAAAAAAGACATAAAAGAGTCAGTCTGATGTAAAGACATAATACTCAGAATTGGTACGCACCTTAACATATAAAAAGCAAAACAGCATTACGGGTCTAACTCAATAGTAGTGTTTGCCTAATGTGTGAAATACAGGGTTCAATCCTCAACAATGCAAAAAGGAAACAAGAAAAAAAAAGTTTTAAGCAAAAACAACTGGAAAGAAGAAAAGACCAATCCACAATCATAGTAGAAGAACAAGGAAAAGTCTAAGTATATTTAGCAAAGTTACTGGATAAACAGAAGGTCAATAAGACCGGGGATTTAACTCAGTGGTTCCACTAGCAAGTGCAAGGTCCAGGGTTTGATCCCTGGTACCACATATCATAATGTTGGGCATAGTGGCTCATGTCTGTAATTCCAGCACTCAGGAGGAGGATTGGCAGAGGATTCCCAGCACAGAGGCAGAAGGATTGCTGTGTCAGGCTCGCCTGTGCTACACAGTGAGTTCAGGGCTAGTTTGAACTACAAAGTGAGACCCTGTCTCAAAAAACTAAAAAAGACAAAAGAGGGAGAGAGAGAGAGCGAGAGACAGACAGACAGAGACAGAGAGAGAAGAGGTCATTAAATAACATATGTTTATATGCTTATATTTCCACATAGCAGCAACAAAACATGGCAAAATTTGTAGAAGTGAATCTAAGAAAATCCATGCAAGACCTCTATGCTAACAAAACAAAATGTCACTGAGAAAAAAATTAAAGACCCAAACAGAGGAGTAAGCCATGTTGATTTGGTGTTAGAAGACATAATGTTGTAAGACTATCACACACACCCCACAAATTGATTTATGACACACAAAAAATCCCAGTCAAAATTCTAGTGAGCTTTTTCATGCAAGTTGGTTTGTTCTGTAAGAGCTAGAGGGAAAGCCCCACCATCAGCTGCAGGGCATACGGCTGTCCTTTGGCTTTTCATGGTTCCAGTTACCCAGTCAACTGTAGTCTAGAAATATTATGGAAAAGTCCAAAAATAAATAATTCACAGTAATTCACAAACATAAATATTCATAAATAAATAATTCACAATAAATTGCATGACGTTCAGAGTAATGTCATGAAGCTGAGCTGTCTTGTGCGGGATGTGAATATCCCTTGCCCAGCACAGCCGCACTGCAGAGGCTTCATACCTACTGAGGCACTGTGTGCAGCACCAGCTCACTGTTGTGGTTTCAGTGCCTGTTATTCATTTATTGTAGGAGCAGTGACGCTGCAGTCCAGATGTGCTGAAGACAAGCTGTAAAGCCCTGCCTCTAAGAAGTGAGAGTTTCTTACAAGGAGAGAAAAACAAGTACATGCTGAGACTGCCAATATTCACAGTGAGTTAATATTGTTATCTTTTACTGTGCCTAATTTATAAATTAAATTTTATCATAAGTGTGTATGAGTTTCCCTCCTACTATATTTTATTAATAAGGAAATCACGTGTACCCATGACTTCTCATTGAATCATCCTTCGTACTACTTTCCAAAGTCCACAAGACTTCTCCTTAACACTGAGCCCTAGAAGAGGCCAAGGATAGATGTCACATAGGCTTGGGCACCTTGGTCACCAAGCACCAGTCACTGAGTACTGTCCCCCTCAGCTGCCTTTCCCACACCTGTTCCCCAAGGATCTTATCTTGCTGCCTGAAGTAGGCCTCACAATTTAATCCCTGGGCAATAGGAATAACAACCTTTACTGTTCTACAAATCAAAGCAGATGCCTACATAATCACACCTGTCCCTTGCTGCACACTATGTGCCAGTCCATTCCCACACCTGCCAACATCAAGCTAAAAGGCCAGCCTTCTATCTATGCAAGGTGCCTGTCTCTCTGAAGCTCCACACCAGTCTGCTGCTCTTCTCTGGCTACAAGTACCTGACATGTGGAGGCCCTGAGGACCTACTTGTTCTTGCATTGTCCCCTCTCTGGGTAACATGCTCTTTGAGGGTGGGAACCACTGATCACGTCATAAGTCACCAGGACTGGCTTTTGATAATTGTGTGGGTGGAATTCCAAGCACTGCATTACAGAGCTCATCCTGGGAAGGTCTCTAAGACAAAAAGTCCTGGGGATCATCTGGTGAAAGCAAGGACCAGTATGTGACATAGAGGAAAAGAAAGAGCAATCTCCATAAGGCCTCTGGTCTGATACAGTGACAGCCTAATTCCAGAGGTGCTCTTGGCCAGGAATCTGATTAGCTCATTGCTGAAGTGCTGGCAAGCACTCTGGCTTCTTGGCCCAGCCCCAGAAGGATGTGATGTGAACATTATACACCATTAAGCTGACTCAGAGAACAAATGACTAAGTTTCCGATAATCAAGGAGAAGATTCTGGCATGGCTATTCTTCATTTCAATGCAACCTGAGTTTAATGCGTCATGACGAATAATTCCCGTCCACCCTAACGGAAGTGTCTCTGCCATGGGCTGGGGTTCCCAGCCAGTCTTCTCCCAGCACGGGTGGGAGCATCTTACTGCCTTTCTGATGTGAACCAACCATTCAAGATCCTCTGCAAACATGCTTCCTCAAAACCAGGCTATTAGGCAGGTGATGCTGTTTATAGGAACCGTGCTATTTAAAGATCAGCTCACTCATTAATGTTACTTGCCACAGTCCTATGCTTTATGTGGCAATTCAAATGTGGCCCACAGAGGAAAATTTTCAAACACCAAGGAAATGAAAAGTGTTAGAAAGAAATAAAAAGAAATGAAACAGGCACAGATGACCTAATCCACATCTCCAAGGGTATCAGGGAGTCTCCAGCCCTGAGCGGCCCAAGGCTGCTGAGTAATCCATGGCTAACAGGTCCACATCTCTTTCTTCTGAAGATTCTGACTAGCATGCTCAGCTCTTGTGACCAGTCTTCTGCAAGAGGTGATAGAGCTCTGCAGTCTCTACCACTCTGGACATAGACCTAAACTGCATGTAACTTCCTGTTGGTGATGTCACAGCCCTCGGGTAAGCACTGAAAGTCACCTGAGGCTTGTTCTTTCTGGGGCTTCTGTCCCTGCCCAAGCTTTCTGATTCCATTTCTACCACAGAGAAAAGGAGGGTCAGGACCTACTTGTCCCAGCACCTGTGCAGCAGGAGAGGCACTCAGACACTGTTCAGAAATGGGAGAGGGAATTCGGATCTTTCAGAGGCTTTGTGTTGCTCATGTCCTATGGTCCCTGACACCCCACGCTCTGCAAAGCCTGTCTTTCTAGAAAGATTCACTCATGGTTAACATACTCTAAGGGCTTATGGAATTCCTTATGGCTGAAGGAATTTTCTAAGGTCCTGGAAACCAAAAAGGAAGAACGATTGGTCAGAATCCCACTTCCCAGACTGCTACCAGAGCACACTTTATTATATTTCCACAAGGCACACTGGCACAGTCCTTGGGAGGTGAGGGATAAACAAGTGGCACATCCAATGCCCATACTTGAGCTTGAGTCCTGGCACTGCCCACAGGCATTGCCCTTTCCTGTCCCAAGCAGCTAGTGATGATGACCTCCCTGCAGCAAGATGTGGTCCTTCTCCTTTGTTTTTCCACTGCACAGATCCACCGGCACCAGACAAATGGTGATGAGTAAGTCAGTGAGCTCTGCTTATGGGCACAGGCAGGGGTGTGAGCTCTGCCCTGTCAGGCTGCTGCAGGCCTGCTCACAACCCCACTGGGGGCACTCAGGCAAACCACAACGTGCCTGCCTCCTTCTCTTGTGTCTCCTATCTTCTTGGCCAGCTTTCTGGCTAAAAGTTTGTCCCACCAACTTCTTTCCCTCCTGAAGGACATTAGAAGAACCTCTCAGACCAGAAAACCCCCGCAGCACCCTGACCTCTCCTTAGCAGCCAGCGTGACGCCTGTGCCCACAGCACTAATGCATGTTGTCAGAGGACAAATGAACTGGGTTAGATCTCCCGTCACAGAGTGGAATCGCCTGCAGGGCTTTGGCCTCAAAAATCAAAACCTGATATCAACTTCTAAAATTATTTATAATATTAAAGTTGAAGTGAATCCTTCAGATAGTTCCTTCTGATGTCAGCCACTCACTCAGAAACAAGCACATGGCTCATTCTTCTCTCGGACTCCAAGCGAGGAGGGTGGCGCCCCCGGTGACAGCTCGTCATGCGTGCAGTTCTCCCCAGTGCTCACCAAAGCCACCTCTTTTCCTTCGTGTGCAGCAGCATCCAGGGCTCTCAAACTACAACGCCTTCCCTCTTAAACAACTTTTCAAAGTGCGTTACACTTATTGATATCCATGGTTCTAAAATTAACACCGATTTTTAAATTACTCAGTAATTTTATTTAAAATGAATAAACCTATTATATAATGATGAAAATTACATTTTTTTTTTCCAAAAACAAAAAAATCGAATTTCAGGCACTCTTCAGTATCAGGACTAACAGAAGACAGACTCATCTTCACAATGTCTTCTATATTCTGTCAGGATACATGACACGGGTTCAAGTAAGTGAAGAAAACTCAGCTTCACACAGACATGTGGCAGGACACAGGCAAGGGTTTGACTAGCATAGCAGATTATGGTGGCCCTTACTGTTTGACATCAAAACTTCAATGGGGAGACATTTCTTAAAGGTTAACTGCAATGTGGCATCTGAAAGCCTACCGATGAACTTTGAGGACTCTAGTAAATCTCATTACCTACTGATCTTCCACTCTAAACAGGTATTGTACTTATGTGTGGTTTCTGTAACATCAAATATTCAGTCATTTGGAAAACACACTTTCACTGATGCAGATTTTCCGATATTAACACATGTCAACATACAGCACTCAAAATTCATACTTGTTAAGGTCACTACCGAAAAATCAAAAACTTCTGTAGGTAGTGGAAAGCTAACAAGCTCATCAAAACAGATACAAGTTTATGGAAATTCTAACTTTTCCCTGAAAACTGAAAAGAAAAATATCATTTGCACCAAAGAAATATAAGTAGTCATTTCCTTTGAAGTAACAGGTTCACAGTTTCATTCCAAGACACTATCTGCCAAAAACACAAATTGGAGTGACTGTAGTTTGCTGGTTGTTGTTAAAAGCAAAAGAAGTATTACACAGAAAGAGGAGCTAGTATAGCTCCTAACCGACAAAAACACAAGCACTTTTCCTAGAAAGTTAATTGCTATATTTCCATCTGTTGAAGTACATCATGCAAATTCCAACTCAATAATATTCCTTCTATATTAAAAAGATACATGCCAGGCCGGAGATTTAGCTCAGTGGTTCTGGCACATGTCTTACAAGTGCAAGGACCTAGGTTCGATCCCCCGGTAACCACATACCATACTGGGTGTGGAGACTCACGCTCAGCAGCAGTCAGTACCACATACTACAGTGCTGGGCATGGTGGCTCATGCCTGTAATCCCAGCACTCAGGAGGCAGAGGCAGGAGGATTGCTGTGATGTGAGTTTGAGGCTGAGCTCAGGGCCAGCCTGAACTACAAAGTGAGACCCTGTCACAAAAAAAATAAATAAATAAAATTTTAAAAATAAAAATAAAAAGATACATGCTTTTACTAGTCTCTGTCATCACTGCAATAAAATGCCTGGAGCTGGGTAACTTTATAAAGAAAAGAGATTTGTTTGGCTTGCAGTTCTAGAGGCAGCGAGTCCAAAATCGGCCAGTCTTGTCAGACTACCTCTGATGACAGCTTACTGGTGACCAAAATGGTATCACAATGGCAGGAGTGATGTGGAGTGAGCAGTCACACTGCCAGGCAGTGCCAGGGCATGATTCAAGGGTTGTGGCTAAGGCTTTTCTAACAGTTCACTCTTGCAGGAATGAATGAAGAGTCATCTTGTAAGTCCTTCCCAAAGACTCACCCAAACCCCACAA
>PVIR01044920.1:0-10973 GCA_004026965.1 Petromus typicus
AAAGAGAGAATGATTGCTATTAAATATTTCCACTGTTTAGGTTAAGAGCTAAGAAGTCTCTCAGGCCACAAATGGACAATGAATCATTAGTTGGTCAACCAAAAAGTAACCACACCTCAGGGTGTACTGAAATTTCTTTAATGAAGTGTAACTGTTTGATATTCTAGAATACATCTTACATTTATAATTACTCACAACATATTGGCTTTGCATATCAAAGACATGTCAGTGATTACTCTAAGTCTGACAGTACTGTCATTGCTGTAATGTACAAGGAATTGTGTGTATTCTCAGAATTGTCCTCATGAAGGAATGGAGTAATCAAGTGAAGGCAGAGAGTTTTTTCTTTTCTGTGACTTTTTCACCCAAGTTGGCCTACCTACCAGGGTTGAATTGTTAGGAGCTTTAAACATCAGATGTGGAGTTAGGTATCCTTATGTTGTATTCTGGTTTAGGAACTTGGCAATTAATTTATTTTTACTGTGCTCCATTTTCTTATCAATGTGCTGAGAATACTAGTATTTATTATCTAACTAGTTGGATTAAATAAGCTCTATCAAATGATTTGTTTACTATTTGGAATACAACAGAAATCAGTAAGAGAATTATTCTCATTGTTATGGTAACTAATTTCAAACATTTTATACAATTATATTTTTAAAAATTATATATGATTTAGTGCAAGTGTTTTCACAATCTTTTCTCTAAAATATTGCTATGTTCATTTGGGATACACAAACCACCTAGAATATTTGTATCTTAGGAGGTCTGGAAATTTTGAAAACTTAGAATTTTTATGTTGTTTCAGCTGAGATCATTCAATATTAACTATAAAGATCAAGAAAACATTGCTATTGTCTTAAAACAACAACTGATTAGATTGAAGAAAGAAGCATCCACATTCAGAGGAAGTTTCTTTATAATCATGAATATATTAAATTATTCTGAAATAAAACCCTCTCTGGCAGTAATCATTAAAATTTTATTCATTCTTAAGCAGATATTGCTTTAATGACTGGTATCAAAAAGATATAATAATAAACAGGCATCCACTGCATATCTTGGCTACTTTCACGTCCTTTAGTTAAGAAATCCACATATGTAGGTGTAAAAGTTTTATGTTACATTTCTCCTGTCAATACCTGGTATTGAGAAGGATAATGAGATTCACGTGCAGACCGCAAGTCCCTTTACTTTGTTTTCAAATTTGAGTAGATAATTGCATGAGTATATATGCATTTCTTATAGTGATCTGTAATTTGCAATAAGTAGAGAAGCCTATCTGTAGGAAATATCTCTAGGATTTATTTTAATTAAGTCTGACTAATATTATGTTTTTAGTAATGATGTGTTTTGCAAAACCTATAGGGTATATTCTTAAAAAATTGTGTTGAGGGCCGGGGATTTAGCTCAGTGGTTCCGGCGCCTGTCTTGTAAGCGCAAGGACCCGGGTTCGATCCCTGGTAACCACATACCATACTGGGCGTGCAGACTCACCCCAGCAGCAACCAGTACCACATACCACAGTGCCGGGTGTGGTGGCTCACGCCTGTAATCCCAGCACTCAGGAGGCAGAGGCAGGAGGATTGCTGTGATGTGAGTTTGAGGCTGAGCTCAGGGCCAGCCTGAACTACAAAGCGAGACCCTGTCTCAAAAAAAAAACAAAAAAATAAAATAAAATAAAAATAAAAAATTGTGTTGAATATATATCTTCACATATGTATGTGTGTAATTTTATGGAATACATAGAAGATATTTTATATAGTTTTATATAGAATAGATAACTATACATATCATGTATCACTTATCATATTTAGCCAAACATGACAGCAGATGAGGTGATAGAGGTGATGGGTGCTACTGACTGTGTTTGTCACTTTTTTATCCCTAAAAATGCTGACAGAGCTTTTTAAATGTCTGCCTCATTATTAATTTCTCACTATTACATACCATTTTTGTTTATGTAAACTTCTGAGTACAAATCTCTCAAGGGCAAGTAGAAAGTAGTAATGTGGGAAGATGCCATACTGTGTTAATGAGGAGTACCTGTCAGTGTAGAAAAGCTTGTCCAACATTTTGGTATAGACTTCTGAATTTCTGAATCAAAATAAGACAGTGGAGAAAGGCTGAGAGCTTCATTTACTTTTCAGAAAAACAAAATAATGGTAAAGAATTTAATTCTGTTCTTTTTACCTTAGAGATTTAGAAAATTCTTCACATTCTCCAGGATATTATCCCAGACAGAATCCTGAGCATATTATTCCTTTTTAAAAAAAATTTTATATGCTTTGTGACTATTTTAAAGGAAATTCTAACATATGTTCAACCAATTCTACTAGACAGTCTATGTAGCAATTAGAACTTTGCTTTTTTCCCTGCAAATACTTCCAAATGTAAATCACTTTAACCTAGTATAATTTATGTTTTAGACTTACTAAAATTAGTATATTTGGGAGGATATTTCAGTTATATTTATCTTGGTAAGTATTAACATTGATAGGATGAATTATTAAAATTTGATGTTGTCCCTCTTTATGGAAACATGTCTTATATATGATAAATTCTAAATGATACAGTCTGATATACATATACAATGTTGATAAGCATTTCACTTGGGAAACCATTGTTATATTCAATATAGTAGATGTTTTTATTATCTGTATAAAACTGCTGTTTCCCAATATGCAATCCATTTCTTTCAACAACTACTCTAGAACTAATAATACTCTCTTTTCTTATATGTGAGTGTCCATTTTCTAAACTTTTATATAAATAAATATACACCATGTATTTTTTGTATGGAGTGTTTTTAGTTTGAGTTTATTGAAATTCATCTCTGGTGGTATATGCTAGTAATTTGTTCCTTTTAGTTGCTAAGTATTTTCTATTATCAATATTTTAAGCATTAATAATTTATCTTGAGTAAGTGGAAAAAATTTAAAAGTTTTATTAGTCTGATTCTTGATATTTTCCAATTGAAGTAGAGATATTACGTGGGTTATGCAATAGCAATGCTTTCTCCATAAACATTGCTCTTAGTTCTCTTCCCTATACATTTCCCTTATACATTAAGTAAGAGCAAGAAGAAAATGTCCTGTACAACTAAGAATGAATAATGCTCAGTAGCTTCTGCCACATGTAACTTCCCTGCACGTGCTCTAACCTAGGAGCTGATCGGAAGGAAGGTGGTTGTCACCCAACTACATAATTTACTACTGAACAATGATCTGGTTCACTAAATTTTCTCCCTCATATTTTCTAAGTGATGTCAAAGAAACTATTCTTATTTTTGATATGTAAACATGGAAGGAGATGTTTTAAGAATTAAAACAAAGATTACTTTTTCAAAAAAAGTCCCTCTTTATACATACACAAGTAGAAAATGGAAGATGTATGCAGCTGAATGACTAGCGTGAATAGGATTATGATATCAATTTCTCAAGTTTTATAAGCAGGCAAGTTTTGGTGTAGGGAATGAAAGAGAACATTTGCATTGAGAGAAATTTTAAAAATAGAGCATAAAGAAGATGGTGAAAGAAGAGCCACTTTTTCGTGGATAACATATAGGACAGTCTCAAGAAATGTTTGTCCTATGAAAGCACAGTGTCCATAAGATGTGCAGACTGAGACCAGGCAGGGTCTTGGAAGTCAGGGAAAACCTATGTATGCCAGCAGAATACCACGTGAGATTTTAAATATAGTGATGAAAAGTGTGTGAAAAATGCTACAAAGCATATGACTGTCAAGGGTAAGACAACATGGGCTCATAGGAAAATTAAACTAGGACGAGGGTAATGAGATCACTTCAGGATGGATCACTGTGTACCAATTAAGCATTAGAAGGAAAGAAAAGAAGGGGGCAGATTGTGCTAAAGAGGAAAAAACTCAAAGCTTAGGAGAAATAAAAAGGTTCTGAGTTGATTAACTGGACAATCACAAAAGATGAGTGTGGAAACCTATAAATGGGTATTAATTCATAAATAGAGGAAAAGTGATGGAGTGTGGCAGCTTTGCCTTAATTTATACTTTAATCCTTTGAAATATGATGATCTTGGAATATAAAAAGGATACAGGAGAATGAAATATCATTTAGCTTAATTTGTATACATAAATAAAAACAGAAATCAAACTACATATATAGATAATATAGATAGCTATATAGCGAAACCTTATCCCAAAAAACTAAAACATATACATACATACATACATATATACATATATGTAAAGATTTCGCTTTGTAATTCAGGCTAGTCCTGAACTCAGCCTCAAACTCACAGCAATCCTCCTGCCCTGCCTCCAGAGTGTTGGGATTACAGACATGAGCCACCATGCCTGGCATTGTGGTGTGTGGTTACCGAATGTTGTGCTTATAGGCTTGAGGTGCCATGCCCAAGTAATTTAGTTTTTATATTTGACAAAGTTGGAAAGTTGTAGCTTTTACTGAGAAACTAAAGTTATAGATCTAATAGTGAAACATTACCTTATTTTTAAACTAAGAATTTCTTTTTATTTTCCAAATTATAAATACATCATGTAAATTCTATTTCAAGAATTTAATATATCAAATAATAAAAACAACTTATCTATAAAAAATCAGAAAGCAAAGGGTTTTTTGAAAGGAAGAAAAAGTTTGCATTATATAAGTATATGAATGGGATAGTTCATGACATTTAGAATCTACTACAGTATGTGGAGTCTTAGTAACATAAAGCACAAAAGCAATAAAAGGTAAATTTAGAATCAAATGGCATTTTCTTTCAGAAATGATCTCTTTGAAATCACATTATAATAACTTAAAAGGAGCATTTGTGTTACTAATACTATTTTCTAAAAGCCTGAATAGTTACTGACTTTATGCTTGATGAATTCAAATAACAAGCCATTCTTGGGTCGATTTTCTGACATCAAAAGTAATGACTTGTAAAATAATATTCAGATTTTATCTTATCTTTTAAAATGACTTACTTTCCTTATTAACTAAGAAATGGATGTGATCGCAGTAGCTATGGATTTAAATTTCCAACTCCTGACGAATTGAAAAGTTGAATGTCATCAGCTCATTTCCACAGACTGTGATTGATATTTTATGACTAAGCTGCTATCAGAAGACTGAACTTCAGAATGTGAGATCACAGGCGTACATTTTTAGGATTACAAAAAGGAGAAAAATAGACAACTATCTTTCCTAAAATGCTAGTACATAGTATATTACAGCCACTTCACATGAGAACAAATATTTCAGAAGATGGACTGTACATTTGCTTCTCATCCCAAATTAAATTTCATAAATAGAATTTAGCAACAAAGCAGGGAAATACCATCCTATTTTAAATGTAATCATAAAAATATTGTTAAGAGGAGGATTTCAGTACAACTTTACTGTTTATTATGAAATTTTGTAGAGAAAAATGAATAAAGTATATTAGGTTAATGAAAATGTATGCATCAACATCTAATTTTAATAAGGGGGAGGATTTGAACTAGTATTTGGTCTATATCTGATTTTGTATACTTAAAAAATCTTCCCAAGTAGAAAAGAAATAAATTTATGTATATAGGGGGGTGATAGGGTGGGTAGGGCTATGGGCAAAAATGAGAATTAAGTTGTGTCTTATACTGGTACAAATCCCCATTATGGAGTGTAATCATGATGTATATATGTAATGTACCAATAAAGATTAAAAAAAACAATCTTCCCAAGTAAGAGTGTAATTTATAACCTCCTCCACAAAATTCTTTCCTCTTTTATTCTCAAAGTTATCATTCACCTGTGGTTGGCGTAGATATTTTTATTAATGTTTGCATATGTTTGGAATTAGCATGCATATCAATTAAATAACTGATGTTAATTTACTTGTGATTTATAACAATGTAATATGTCCGACATCATTGTTATTCTTGTAAATATTACTTAAAATAAGGTTAAAAAATATGTATATAATGTTTTTAATATCCAAATTTATCTGTTAATGACCATATATCTATTTCCTTCATTTTAACTGCTCTATAGTATTTTACTGTATGACTCTCCCAAGAATTATTTATTTATTTACTTAACTATGTAGGCTCCTTCCAAATTCTGCTATTAAAAACAATTATGTATTGGCCATGTCTGCCCATATCTTTTTGGGCACATATGTAAATTTTATTATAGTACAAATCTGAAAGTAGAGCTGCTAGACTGCAGAAAGGATGTAAGCATCTTCATACCAACTTGCTCTCCAGAGAGATCATATCAATTTATACGCTCTCCCTCAAAGTATCACAGCCTGTTTCCTTACATCTTTATATCTTCATACGGTTACTCTTAGGGAGTGAAGTTTTAAACTGACAAAATGCTTACATTTATTGTACCTTCAACATGAACTATATTAGCTAAAATGCAGTGATGTCGCTATTTATGATGTATGCACTTGAAGACTCACGCACCCCTCCGATGAAAGCAGATCTTTCCGCTTGAATTAAACATGTTTAACAACAAGGTACACCTACAGACAAGATCAAGTTCTTCATCTCTGAATGTACTCATGTTCCCAGAAATAAAACGATTTAGAATTTCCCAGCATCCATGAAAGTACATAAGTGAGGAGACGGGTAAGAGATGGCAGCGGCCACTCCTGCCTTCCACTCCAGGGCTTTCACTGCTGCATCGTCTCTCACAGCTTAGACAGACCCGCTGAACTTCAGTTTCTCCAATAAAAAATGGTGATTATAATTGCTTTTTTACAATATTGCTTCAAAGGTACAAATCAGATAACATTCCTAATTCACATATTATAATGTTAGCAGAAATAAGTGCTAGAAAGTTTCATCTATCATTCTGTATGGAGTCGGGCAAACATTCATTTTAAAGGCAATGAAAAAAATTAAATCTTTCATGCATAGTAGACATAATGTATTTTCCTCCTTTTCTTTACATTTCACAGCATTCAATCTAATGTCATAAATTAGCACTTAATAAATATTATCTAACCAGAATTTTTATTAATTTTAGATATGTTTTGAAATCATCTAGAGTGTAAATTTTCAAGTACAGCTAATTTCTGGATATATCGAAATTGCATCAACAGTAGAGACTAAGGGAAAGAAGTATTAAGGAAATATGTTAGGCTTGAACATGTATCCTAGTGTGGTCCATTTAGGGAAAGGAATTTCCTCATATTTGTATAACTCAGATTGATATATAAAATTTTATATTCCAGAAAAATTAGTAAATGAATGAAAAAATTATTTTTTAATTATTTCCCATGAAAGTTGAGTTTTAATATAGAAAATCCTCCTTCACAAAATCAAATGACATTCAAAAGTGGAAACACAAAAAAAATCTGTTTTTGTACCAGTTATTTTACACAGAAAATTACAAATGTCATACTTCAATTTGGTTTGTCTGGTACCTAAAAAGCTGCCAAAGTTAGATAACTAAAACACGGCAAGGAGGAAGGAAGGGCAAGGTGTACAAGGGCATCACTCTAATGCTTGGCTTTAAATTCTACATCAACAGAAACCATTTTCTTTTTCCCCTAGGCACTGTAAAGACTGAAATGCTACATGTGGCCACTATCTTTAGGGGAAAATTAGAAGATTGCAATCTGACTTTTCTTTCTTGTTATGTAGCAACAGTGTGAAAGTATAAGTAACAGTCACAATTTTGGTAACTAACTGGAGATGGAAAGTCTCAATATTATTTACAACTCAAAAAACAAGAGGGATACATATTGATTTTAAGTATATAAATGTCGTAAAAAAAGGCAGAACAGTTGTAGTGCGGTCCTGAAATATTTTATTGTGTCAGTTAGTAAAACTTACAAATCACATAAAAGAAGCTGAAGGAGCAAAGAAAGCCAAGCTGGGAACTCCATCAGATTCAGGGAGAAGACTGATGTCAGCCACTTAGGCCAGACCAGAAATTCCTGTGGCTTCTTCAGTCTTGCTCATGCAAATAACCGGAACTGCCCTTTGTCCGACTGCTAATGCCAAAAATGTGGGAGTCAACCACATTTTTCTTTGTTACACATATTCAAACCACTGTCAGCAAGTCTTCTCAGGTTAATTTGAAAACCTAACTGATTCCATCCACTTCTCCCCACATGTATCGCCACCAAGCCTGTTCCAGGCGTCTTTTCTCTTGACAGAATTAATATAAGAGCCTTTTAACTGGATTAACACAGATGAAGACTAACATTTTAAAGAAGGAATTCAGTTTATATAACCTTATACTCGAGAACTTTCAGTGCCTTACAAAAAACAGAAAATACAATTCAAACTTAACTGCAAGCTCTAGATCTTAGGAGCAGAGATTTCAACATATTATCATGACACTGCTCCATCGTTTGCTACAGTCTGGCTAAAACCGCTGTTAACAAGAAAAACTCTTTTCTTTTCCTTCCTTCCTTCCTTCCTTCCTTCCTTCCTTCCTTTCTTTCTTTTTTTTTCTTTGAGACAGGGTCACCCTTTGTAGTTCAGGCTGGCCCTGAGCTCAGCCTCCAACTCACATCACAGCAATCCTCCTGCCTCTGCCTCCCTAGTGCTGGGATTATAGGCATGAGCCACTGTGCCCAGCACTGTGGAATGTGGTACTGATTGCTGCTGGGCGTGAGTCTCCATGCCCAATATGGTGTGTGGTTACTGAGGATCGAACCTGGGCCCTTGCGCTTGCAAGACAGGCTCCGGAACCACTGAGTTAAACCCCCAGCTCTGAAAAACTCTTTTCGAGGTTACTGGATGCACTTTTTCCTGTTCTGCAACTCTGTTTACATATCTTATTTGTTCTCATCCATCAGAGAATTTCAAGATCATTTCAAGAGTATTTATTTGACTTTTCTAACCAAAATAGTTCAGCCTATCATAGGAAACAGGTATTTCACTTGTTGCAGTAATATATAAGGGGAAATAGTTTTTCATTTATTTATTTTCACGTAGATTTTTAAAAAATTCATTTATATGTTTGATCATTATCTTAGGCACATGAGACTATGCCTGTATATAGTGTGACTTATTAAAACTGTTCAGTGAATGCATACTTACATGTACAATTTCTAGTTATTTTTTAAATTTTCTTATATTTATTGGTACATTAAATATACACATCATGCTTGCACTCCATAATGGGGATTTGTACCAGTATAAGACACAACTTAATTCTCATTTTTTCCCATAGCCCTACCCAACCTACCATCCCCCATATACATAAAATTTGTTTCCTTACTTTTTTGTTACAATCTCAACATTTCTAGTTATTTTTAAAAAGAGGTTTATTAGTGAAACAAGTTGGAATTACAGTTTTATATTTTATTTCATTAAATTTGGTATTTCATTTCATTAATTAATTGTAAAGATACATCATCACTGAAACAAAACAAATACTTCAATAAATAAAAATGTAAATCCAACAAATATATTTCTAAATATAAAATATTTTATATTTTTAAATATAAATTTTTAAAATTATAAAATTTATATTTTAAATATAAAAATATAAATCCAACAAATATATTATCTTTGAATTATGGTAAATAAAATATTTATTAATTAAACAATTATGGTTCAAAAATACTATCCTTGTGTAGAAATTTGTATTTTTATTTATCTGTAATAAACTATTTTAAAATTAACTACCTGTAGTATTTTAATAGAAGCAGATTTTATAGCTCTTAATTTGTCAGAGTGTAATAGTTTTTTGTTTAAAATAAAATATAATGAAAATCACATAAATTAAAATGTTTTCTATTGGCATTATCTGGCATTTGTCTTAGAAAAATAGGTAATTTCTGGCATTTGATTCTTTACAATATTAGGGAAAGACTTCATATACTCCAGATGGGTTCAGTGTTTATCAACATATGGCAATGTTGTCAAACAAAGGACATGTAAATTTTGAGCTTTGAAGTCAGCACATTGAATTTGTGAAAGTACATATGAATTATTTAAGAAGTGTGAAAATAACACTGCTGCATAAGAAAGCTGGTTAGAGAAAAGCAGAGGCAGTCTCTGGTAATGCATACTGTGCTTTTGATTATAGACCTTACACATTTTAAGTGTATTGATTGTTTTAAATTGAAATCTTTATTGGTACATTACATATACACATCATGATTGCATTCAACAATGAGAATTTGTACCAGTATATGACACAACTTAATTCTTTTTTTAAAAATCTTTATTGGTACATTAAATATACACATCATAATTACACTCCATAATGGGGATTTGTACCAGTATAAGACACAACTTAATTCTCATTTTTCCCATAACCCTGCCCACCCTACCACCCCCACATATACATAAAATTTGTTTCCTTACTTTTTTATTACAATCTCAACATTGTCCCCTTTCACCTTATTTTACACTGAGCATTTTCTATTTCACAGTATATAACATACAATGCTAGGACTCATTTACATCTTCATTTTCTCATACCAGAGAAAAGATGCGACATGTACCTATCTGTGACCTATTTATTTCACTTATGAGGATATCCTCAAGGTATGTCCATTTAAGTAGAAATTATTCAAACTTATCATTTTTATGGCAGAGTAGTACTCCATTCTGTAGAAGAACCACAGCTTTTTTATCCAATCTCCAGTTGATAGACACTTGGGTTGTTTCCAAGATGTAGCAATCACAAACTGGGCTGCTATAAACATGGGTGCACATATTTCACTGTGATATGAGTCTTTTAATTCTTTTGTGTATATACCTAGCAGGGCAATGGCTGGGTCAAATGGAACCTCCAATCCTAGCTTTTTGAGGATTCTCCAAACTGATCTCCACAGGGGTTGTATGAGTCTACAGTCCCACCAACAGTGGAGAAGGGTTCCTTCTTCTCCGCAGCCTTGCCAACATTTGCCGTTGGCTGATTCTGAAATGGCAGCCATTCTATGTGGAGTGAGATGAAATCTCAATGTTGTTTTCATCTGCATCTCTCGAATGACTAATGATGTTGAGCATTTCTTCATATGCTTCTTAGCTGCTCT
>PVIR01044921.1:0-10970 GCA_004026965.1 Petromus typicus
AGACAGGCGCCGGAACCACTGAGCTAACTCCCCGGCCCCCATGTTGGGTGAATCTTTGTGGGCTTCCATAGTATCCCAGCTGTCCTCTGTCATCACAGGACAGAAAAGCAACAGAGTAGCTGCAAGCACAGGACCCTGGGGCCAAACCAGCTGGACCGAAATCTTAGGTATGGTGCTTGCCCCAGCTCTGTCACCTTGGGAAAATCACTTAACCTCTCTGCACCTCCATTCCCATGTCCTTAAGATGGAGATGATGATGAAAAAAAAAAGATGGAGATGATGATACTGCCCACTACTGGGGCTCCTGTGATGACTCCATGAAACAGTGTATGGCCTGTGTCTTAGCTGGACATGCTGGTAGTAAACACTCAAAAATGTTAGCTATTCATATTTCAGCACACCTCATAATGTACTGCAGATACCAGTTCCCTGCTTTGTCTTCATTGAGTGTAAGGAGTCGTCTCTTTCATCGTTGAATAGGACACATAATATGCTGAATATAAATCTCTGAATGGATGATGAATGAATGAATGAGTGAGCAAATGAATGCTTTGCTGTCTAAATTCCTTCATCAGTCTTGGCCTGATCCCAGTGTTCTTTCCTGTTCCCCTCCACCAGTTTTCCTTGCTGTGGACTGAGGTCACACACTAAATCTTGTTTATGACACTCTGATTTCAGGTCTACATATCTGGTCTGAACACAATACAGAAATCCCCCAATAGTCTAGAAAGGAAGTCTGCCTCATACACAAGCTTGTCAGAAATGTCCTCTCAGTGTCTCTCACTCCCTTTGCTCTCATTAGTCAGCAGGAGGTGTGGGAACACCCAGAGTAGGTCGTTCATCCTTTAGAAGGGGTTGCAAAGCCAGGCCCTTTTGAATGCTAAGGAGGAAAGGGAGAGGAGGGCCTGAGCCTCGCCACCAGGGTCTTGCTACAAAGTGGCTGGCTCTGCAACCAGCTGGACAGGCAAAGAGAAAGGCTATTCCAAGGCTGGATACACATAGCAAAGGTCAAGATCCGACCGAGCTGCAAGGCCAGGAACCAGGGCAGAGAGGTGGGGCCAGGAGGAAGTCAAATGTGAGGGCAGGTGGTAGGCAGTACTGACAGAGGGCAGAGTTGAGGCTGGCAAAGGTCAGAGCCTTGCAGGTGACATCCTCCACATCCCAAAACCATCACAGAGAACCCTTCTAAAGGAGAGATTCCAGCATGGGGACTGTTTGCTGCCTAGCTGGAAGGAGAGAGCTTCAAGACAGAAGAAAGCTACTCAAGGACCTCCTAACTCAGAAGATTGGGGTGAATAAAGCATAGCAGGCGTGGCCAGTGTTCCAGAGAAGCCGGCCTCCTGTCAAGACCTGTCTTGGGAAGGTGTGGCTGTGCAGCTGGACAGCCAGGCCTGTTCCTGACAACTTAGCAGTGGCAGACATCAAGGGCCCTGGCACAAGGCCCAGAATCTACTACCTAACCAACCAACTGGCCTGTACAGTCTCTTGTCCTCTTGACTTCATTTTTCCATTTAGAAAAAGAACATTGGGACAGTGGTAAGTGTTTGCAACCTTCTAATATGAAGATCTCTTTTTAACAGACCTCTGTTAAAAGGCTTGGGAAAGTAAGCTGTTGGGCCTGGGATGTACCTCGGTGGTGGCGCACTTCCTAGTTTGTGTGAGGCCCTGAGTGAACCTCCAGTTCCACAAAAATCCAAGTGAGTACATAAACCCAATATTTCAAAGACTCCACATGGCAGACGTGGTAATTTTTATATCTGTTGATTTTTTAAAAATACAAAATACAAATACAATACAAAATACTCCTATCTTTTATAGGAGTTTGCATTTTATTTATCAGTAGGAGCATTTACTCTCACAAACACCAAGGTGTCACATACACATCCTGCCCAAATCCAACCAGCAGAGCTTTTATCTTCCTTAGAACTTACGTAGTTACTTGCATCTCTGGTTTTAAAAAAAGAACAACAACAAAAACGTGAGAGCGCTGGGCCAATGTTCTGCACACTTCTCTTAACTGCTAAGTACTTAGCGTGACTTGTGTATCAGTGATGTTAATATAATGGAACAAAATTTGAAAGTGAGAATGATGAGTGACATTTATGACTTTATGGCCACCTACCAAGTAATCATCAAAATATACAGTGAATGGTTTAAATTTTTTAAAAGGTATTACAAGGCTAGGAATGTACCCCAATGGGGCAGTGCCTTCCTGGCAAGCTCAAGGCCCTGAGATGAATTCCTAATATGCAAAAAATAAAATTTATTACAATAAAAGACACACTGTCATCAATTTTTCTCCAAGTACTCCCTTTGACTTCATACATATCCCATCCTTTTTGTCATTTTTTGAAACGGTTCTAGAAGTTCTTTCCTGTATCTTTACAACATCTGATCAAACATACATTGAACATTACCAGTGGAAAAGCAGACTTATAAAAACATCAGCATATCTTCATCTACTCATTTACTGGATCTGGCCCCAGGTAAACTCTGACTCTTTGTTAAAGTAAAGATAACCAGAAAAGGTGAATGTTTTGAAACAATTCAGGGCTTTGAGGCAGCCAAGACGACATAACTAAAGACACTCACCAAAGAGGAGTCTCAGAATTGCTTAGGAAGTGGTTTGGATGATAGTGTTTAACACTGGGCAGCTGGGGTGGTAGGGGTCATTTTGAGGGAGACTAATAGCAATATTTCTTACTGTAATAATATTTTAAAATAGTTTTAATACCAAGTATTTTTCTATTCTACTTCGTAGGTTTAGAATCCTTTCCCAGACCCGAGAAAGGCTTCATCTCATGAGTTCAGGTGGGAGATGGAACCCACTGCTCAGCTATCACCACCAAGGTGAAAAAGCCAGACACTTGCTTCCTAGTCTCCACACGTACAGGGTTTAAACGTGGGTCTGGTCTTCACCAATCTGCTCCATTGCCTGGACTCTGAGTCAGGAGCCCACACCAGCCGCAGAGCCCAGCCAAGGATCTTTCCTGCTGGGAGTGGCCAGAGCTCCCAGATTCCACTGTCCGGATTCCAGGAGTAACAGAAACAAGATCATCATTCAGGCTTGCGGCTGTGGTCGTGGCACCATTTGCCCGAGGCTCCGACACTCAAGAGCTCCAGTGCCACAGTTCTGGCCTGGCTCCTGGCTGAGGCCCAGGGTCCTTTGTTCTCATTCAGGGCCTCTTTGGCCAGCTCTTCTGCCTTCCCAGGGATTCTGCGAGCCACCCAAGGTCCTTCCCATATGTTCATCTTTGCTTTCAATCACCCAGTGCCAGTTCCTATTGCAATTTTAAGTCAGTGTGCTGACCAATTCAGTCTTAATGTCAGCCTTAGATCCAATTTATTTTTCTATTTTGCCTGGGTACACACAGTTCAGAGAAAACTCTGATAGTATGGACAGATGCTTATTAATAATGATGCAAACCTTTACATAGCACCCACTATATGCCAGTCCTTATTCTTCTCATTTTGTATATATTAATTCAATTAAGCCTTTATTTAAAAAAAAAAAAAGGGGTCTTTTTTTTTTTTTTTTTTTTAGTTTTTTGAGACAGGGTCTCGTTTTATAGCTCAGACTAGCCTGCAACTCACAGAAATCCTCCTGCCTCTGCCTCCCATGTGCTGGGATTACAGGTATGAGCCACCATAGGGTCTTGCTGTGTGGCCCAGGCTGACCTCCCACTCACCAGCTCCCCGCCTCAGTTCTACGTGCACTGGGATTACAAGTGTGCACTTCCACGTCTAGCTGTCACTTAGACCTTTTAAGGTGGGCCTGTCATTAATGCATCCCTTTAATAAAAAAAGAAACCTGAGGTATAAAGGAGTGCACAGTTTGCCCAAGGTCAAGGTCTTAAGTCAAAGCAGTTCCGTTCCAATGCTAGGCTCTGAATGCCTGTTATTTGCTCCCCACCAGCACAGTACTCTTGTGCTAGGGATGGAGCCCAGCACCTCATGTGTGCCTGGCGAGTACTTCTACCACTAAGCTACACCTCCAGGGCAGTGTCTCTTCTGAGGTCAGAAACACATCTAATCCAGGTGTGGTGCATATGCCTGCCATCCGAGCTCTCAAGAGATACCAAGGCAAAAGGACTGCAAGTTCAATGCCAGCCTGGGCAATTGAGAAAGACTCTGTTTTAAAAAAATAAATAAATAAGGGCCGGAGATTTGGCTCAGTGGTTCCGGCACCAGTCTTGCAAGCGCAAGGACCCGGTTCGATCCCCAGTTAACCACATACCATACTGGGTGTGGAGACTCACACCCAGCAGTAACCTGTACCACATGCCACAGTGCCGGGCGTGGTGGCTCACGCCTGTAATCGCAGCACTCAGGAGGCAGAGGCAGGAGGATTGCTGTGATGTGAGTTGGAGGCCGAGCTCAGGGCCAGCCTGAACTACATAGCGAGACCCTGTCTCAAAAAACCAAAAAAAATAAAAAAATAAATAAATAAATAAAATAAAATTTACAGGCTGAGGATTTAGTCCAGTGGTTCCAGCACCTGTTTTGCAAGCACAAGGACCCGGGTTTGATCCCCAGTAATCACATACAATACTGGGCGTGGAGACTCACCCCAGCAGCAATCAGCACCACATACCACAGTGCCGGGCGTGGTGGCTCATGCCTGTAATCCCAGCACTCGGGAGGCAGAGGCAGGAAGATTGCTGTGATGTGAGTTTGAGGCTGAGCTCAGGGCCAGCCTGAACTGCAAAGCAAAAAAATAATTTACAAGCTAGAAAGAGAAGTGAAAATTTTTGTTTCAAAGTTGACCTTATAATCAACATAAAAACCAAGCAATAAACAACTGAAACTTATGACAAGTACTAAAAGAACAAGACAATTTTACTGTTACTGCCTGCAGGTTTATGGGGCCTGACAAACATGAGTGCGGGAGACGCTCAGCTCCTCACTGCTCCACCTCCAGGAGCAGACGTGCCCAGGCTGGCGCAGTGCGGCTGTGTCCGCATGACACACCCTCTCCCTGGGCCAGCCCGGGCTCGGGGGTGCCAGGAGGAGCTGGCGTTAAAGTCTGTACAAAACTTAATCTGCCGAAAGCAAAACAACACGCCAGTGGGGTATGTCAGACGGGCACAGGAGGCAGTGGAAGGAGCTTCCAGAGGCCAGAGTGCAACAAACATAAATAGCACTGGATTATAACCCAGCAAACTGAATAAATACCATGAGTCCATACTTATATAATTTTAAAAAATAATTAAAAACAAACCATGCTTACCCAGGCTTGGTGATGTATGCCTGTAATCCCAGCATTCGGGAGGCTGAAGCGGGAGGATTGCTTTGAGCAAGGCCAGCCTGAACTACATAGGGAGATCCTGTCTCAAAAAACCAAACAAAAAGCCCACTAACAGTTCTTCAGCCAGATGATACATGTCCATATTAACAGTTCAAAATCATGCTGAGCTGAGTATGGTTGTAGATGCCTAAAATCTCAGCATTCAGGTGCCTGGAACAGGAGGACTGCTATGAGTTCAAGGCCAGCCTGGGCTACGTAGTCAGTTCAAGGTCAGCCCATTTTACAGTGAGACTATCTCAAAAGAAAGAAAGATAGAAAATCATGTTGGTAGCACATAACTCTGATACAATGCTATGAAAGTGATACTTAATTTCTGTGTTCTCTGCCACCTAATCCCACAACCCCAGTCCACTCAAAAGGAAAACATCAGACAAATGTCATCAGCAAGCCATCTTAGGAAACACCCTACTAATATTCCCCAAACCCACAGGTCATCAAAAACAGGGAAAATTGTGGAGAACTGCCCTAACCAAGAGGAACTGAAGGACACACATTGCCTAAATGTAACATGGTATGCTAAATGGGATTTTGAGACCAAAGGAAGGTATTAGGTAAAAAACTAACGATATTTGAATACATAATAGACTTCAGCTGATAATGAATCAATTGGACCCTCAAGAGCAGCTCAGGGTCTGAATCAGTGTAAGATGCTAATAATGGGAGAGATGTGTGCTGGGAAAGAGAGTGGAAAAGTGAACTCTGTACTCTGCTCAGTTTCCCTGAAAATCTAATATTTCTAAAAAGTAGTGGTAAAATTGGCTCTAAAAAAAAATTTAGTTTTCCTGTTAGTCTCAACACACTAGAAACAAGTGTTTAATGCATCATAGTTTGATGGACTGAATTTTTTTTTTCAGTACTAAGGATTGATCCCAGGGCCTTCACATTGAGTTATGTCTCTGACTTCCTTTTTTAAAAAATTGGGGGGGGGGCAGGAATTTAGCTCAGTGGTTCCAGCGCCTGTCTTGCAAGCACAAGGACCCGGGTCCGATCCCCGGTAACCACATACAATACTGGGCACGCCCAGCAGCAACCAGTACCACACACCACAGTGCTGGGCGTGGTGGCTCATGCCTATAATCCCAGCATTCAGGAGGCAGAGGCAGGAGGATTGCTGTGATGTGAGTTTGAGGCTGAGCTCAGAGCCAGCCTGAACTACAAAGTGAGACCCTGTCTCAAAAAAACCTTAAAAAAAAAAATTAGGGGGTGATGGAGATTTAGCTCAGTAGTTCTGGTGTCTGCCTGGCAAGCCCAAGGTCCTGAGTTTGATCTCCATATCACATACCACAAGGCCGGATCCAGCACTCGGGAAGCAGAGGAGGAGGATTGTTGAGTTTGAGGCTGAGCTCAGGACCAGGCTGAACTACAAAGCGAGATCCTGTCTCAAAAATAAAAAAATTAAAAGGGGTGGGGGAGGGATTTAGCTCAAATGGAACTGCACCTATCTTGGAAGCACTAGGGCCTGAGTTTGTGTTGGTATCAAACTCAGTGATCCTCTTGCCTCAGCCTCTTAAGTGCTAGGATAATAGGTGTGCACCACCATGCTAAGCTTAACTAAACATTTTTAATAGCAGTTTTTCAAATTTTTAAATATATTTCTAATTAGATTTTCATTTTTTGTTTGATGCCCAGAACCACCTCAGAGTTACTGGGGTGAAATCCACTGTGCAGCTCTGATAGGAGACAAATCAACAGTAATGGCCTTGATCTCTGTCTCTAAAACCTCACACTTCAAGGCAAAACATATAAAATCAACTGGACAATTTCCCCTCCTCCCCACACCCTCCAGAGAGACTGTGTGAGCAACTGCTGGAAGCCAAGGCCACAGTTGTCTTTGTCCTGCATCTGCCTGTCAGGCCTGGTGCTCCTCAGCAGCGAGAAGGGCAGAAGGCTGGAATTAAGTGGGGCAACAGATGGCTTAGACGCGTCCTCTTGGTGCCCAGCTGCACTATCCAGCCTGCCAAGCTGTGTACATTTCAAACCTTTGAGCTTCAACCAGAAGAGACAAGGAATAGTTAAAACACATGGCTAATCCTTGGGTAGCAAGAGCAGAGGGCTTTAAGCCCTGCTGAACTTCAGTGGGGGCAGCAAGGAAATGCTGCGTGTTTGCTCAGCTTTGAACCAGATCAGGCCATCCCAGAGGCTGTCTAGCATTTGTCAAAGATCCCAGTGTGCATCCTATTTTCAGTGCTTTGGAGAAGAAACGGTATTGCAGTTCATTTGTTTATTTAGGGTGAGGATGAAGAGGGGAAAGACTTCTGCAGCAGGTTTGAATCCTGAGAAATTATGGAACCTGGTATTTGCCTCGTGATCTGGAATTGGGAAGCTCTAGATCATCCTGCTTCATAAATTCAGTCAGCTTTTCTGACCCGTGCTGGCTCACGACTTTATTACTTACATGGATTTGACCAACAGTATTCGTCAGTTGTTTCTCAGTAGTTGGATTGATAGGCCATCTTGCCTCATGGGGACATCTGTCTTCTGGAAGACTCCCTTCCCTGGCCCCTCCATTGCTCTCCAGGTCCTGTTCCTATTTTCCCCCTTGATCACAAACTTCCTGAAACAATACTCTGCTCTTCCTAGTTCCATGCATCACTTCCTGTTCACTCACCTGCCCTTACTGCTCCACTAAAGCTTCTCTTGTCAAAGTCACCAGCAACTCCTAAGCTTAAAATCCACTGTGTCTGTCTCCCCACCAACTCTGACCCCTCTGTAGCATTTGACATAGTTGGCCACTTCCGCCTCCTGGATCCACTGTGTTTCTTGTTTTTCACGATGATCCCCTTCTACCTCTTAAGTCTCCTCGGCTTTGCCTCCTTGGCAGTTACTCCTTCTTCCTCTGATCTGTACATGAGGGGTGATCTTAGGGCTTGATCCCAAAATAGTACCAACAGTATTTTTTAGTCTCATTTAAGTCTTGTCTCTCAAGATGTTGTCATCTATCCCAGAGCCCTAAAGATCTAAATTCCAATGACTCCCAATCTTCCATCTCCATCCTGAACCCAGATTCATTCACCCACTTGTCTGCCTTTCATCTCCACTTGGCTAAGAGTCACCTCAAATATACTGGCCCTCTTTGTTAGAACTCCCCCTTTTTTTTTTTTTGAGACTGGGTCTTGCTTTGTAGTTCAGGCTGGTCCAGAACTCAGCATTCCTCCTGACCCTGCCTCCCAAATGCTGGAATTATAGAAGTGAGATACCACACCCGGCATTGTTGTATGTGGCTACCAGGGATTGAACTCAGGTAGCTGCACTTGCAAGACAGGTGTCAGAACCATAGAGCTAAATCTCCGTCCCAAACTCCCTTATTTTTTCAGCACTTTTATCCATCTGTTTACTCAGGTCAAATTCTTTCCTTCTTCCTTTCCCTGAATGCTGCCACATAATCCATTTGCCACTTTTAGTCAGTTCTAGATCCAGTATCTTTTCTCACGACCCTAGTTTTCTTTTTATCTCTACAGACAATTGCCATTTTTCACCTAAACAAATGACATAGCTTTTTTAAAAAAATTAATTTTATTAGTACATTTATGACATGCATAATAGCTTTTAAACAGGATTCCCTGCATTGCAAAGGTCCCTTCTAAATGCATTCTCCACCAGCAGTAAGAATAAACATTTCAGAATGTAATTTGGCAACATACTTCCATTCTTTCATTAAAGGCATATTTATTGAGTGTCCACCATAGGGAGAAACAGACAAAAGTCCCTGTGCTTAATGATCTGACAGTCTTAAGGTAGAAGACAAAAAATCAATATAATCAACAAAGTAAGTTTGTAGTATTTAGAAGATGATAAATGAACGGGAGAAAAGTCCAGGCAAGCTGCTCTTGGGGAACATAAGTATTTGTTTATATACTGTTGGGTTTGTTTTTCCTTCTTTTTAAAATGAACTTTGGGTTGGGCTTGTTGGGTCTCATTGGCCATGTGCAAGTGTTTATTTTATTTTGTTTTACTTTATGCATGGTGCTAGGAATGGAACCCAGACCTTTGTACAGGCTAAGCAAATGCTGTACCATTGAGCTATATCCCTAGTCCAGTATATATGGTTTCCTCGCCCAAGGGGGATGAACTTTTAAATGAAGGACTTAGAAATATTTGACCTCTAAATATCATCTCCCATGAAAACACTTCCTAATAAACATCTCTGAGTCTAAGTCTCAGAGTAGAAATGCAAAAGATGAGTATGGAACATCTTGTTACACCAAAAAGCAAAGAAGCTAACGGTCTACTTTGGTGGCATCAGAAGAATTCAGATGTCAAGTTCAAGAAGCTCCCAAGGGCCAACAAGAACAATTTGAGAGTCTAAAAGAATAATGATCACTATGGATCACAGAAAGACATGCCCAAACCCCCACATTTATGATACCACTTTAAAAGGAAGTAATACAACCTTTGGTCACTTTTGGAGGCTGCTAAGGAATAAATTCATTTTTCTGAAAACTGGTGAGTAGCACCGGAGATTTAGCTCAAGTGGTACAGTACCTACCGTGGAAGCACAAGGGCCAGAGTTTGATCCCCAGCACAAAAAAAAAAAAAAAAAAACGAAAGAAAGAAAAAGAGTTTAAACTTCCAGGGATCATTTCTCTAGTTAGTAAAAACTGGTAAATACCAGGAGAGAGTTAAGCATGTATCCTGCCTTCACTGTCTGAAAACGAAAGGTTAACCAGCTAATGAAGGAAATGTTCTCTTTACTGACATATTCTAAATAAAAAATAAAAGGGAAAAATGATGGAACTAAAATACAACTTTGTAATCTCTACAGAAATAATCAATTTAGGCCACTATCATCAATAGGGTTCTCAGATAAAACACTAAAAGCCCAGTTAAATTTGAATTTTAAATAAATAGTAAATAATTTTCATATATCTCAAATATTCCATGAGACATATTAAAAATCATTCATAGTTTGTCAAATATTCACATTTAACTGAGCATCCTGTATTTGTATTCAGTAAGCCTGGCAAATCCAAGTATTCTGGCCAAAATAGATCTAAATCTACTGAAGCCTAAAAAGAAAAATCTAATAAAGTACAGGAGATAAAGGAATATGTTGAATGACACCAAGGAAGTGTTATCAGGAATTTTCAGACTGTGTAAAGCTTTGCCCTATAGGACAACTTTTTTAAAAAATAAAAAATAAAATCAGTCCATTTTGTGCTGCGGATAATACAATGTCACACAAGCTGGGTACATTTTAAAGAAAGGAAATTTATTTATTAGACAAATCCCAGTTAATTGACAGGCTGAAGGAGGATCACAAGCTCAAGTCCAGCCTGGAGAAATTAGCAAGATCCTGCTTCAAAATACAAAAATAAAAGGGATGAGGACTCAGCTCAGTGATATCTGGTTGAAGGTCAAGGTCCCCCACCTGGTAATGACCTTCTTTTTTTTTAGGTTTATTTTTGAGACAGGGTCTCGCTTTGTGGTTCAGGCTGGCCCTGAGCTCAGCCTCCAACTCACACCACAATCCTCCTGCCTCTGCCTCCCGAGTGCTGGGATTACAGGCGTGAGCCACCACGCCCGGCACTGTGGTATGTGGTACTGGTTGCTGCTGGGTGTGGGTCTCCACACCCAGTATTGTTATGTGGTTACTGGGGAATCGAACCCGGGTCCTTGCGCTTGCAAGACAGGCACCGGAACCACTGAGCTAACTCCCCGGCCC
>PVIR01044922.1:0-10893 GCA_004026965.1 Petromus typicus
TGTGAAGCATTCAAATAAGAGGGATCAAGTCTGATACACAAGCCTGTAGCTCAGCTATCAGAGATAGAGGCGTTGCTGTTGACAAAAATGGCATGGAACCTAAAATTTGGGTGGGATTGTCTGGAGGAGCGTTTCCTGTTTCTGTTGTGCATTTCTGAGTAAGAACTGTAGGCTGTAATGCAAGGGCACAGGCTCCACTTCCTAGGTGCCAACTTCATATAATATCCCACTTGTGATAACCAAAAATGTCTCTAGATATTGCCAAATATGCTCAGTGGTGGCAGGAGATGGAGCTAAACTTCCTCTTGCTGGAAATCTGGCTTGGAATTAGAATATAGAGTATAAAGAGGCACCAAGCTTCAGTCTTTAAGTCTCGTATGTATTGCCGAAATGGAAGAAATGGAAGAGGTCAAATAAATAGAAAACAGCCAAAGAATCATAGTGTATCTGCCAACTATTGCCATGGTAATGCTGTGTTAAGTGGTGCAGTTCTGTTATGAACTGAATTATGGGCCCCTTTGTGGCTCAGTTCATATGTTGAAACTGTAACTGTTAATACATCAAAATATGACTGTATTTAAAGATAGTTTCCTTAAGGAAGTAATTAAATTGAGATTATGCTGATGCCTGATATCCTCATAAAATAGGAAATTTGAACATACAAAGTGACACTTGGTATCTGTTTGCACAGACTGTAGACAGTGGAGAAAAAAGTTCAGGAAGAAAACAAATCTGTACACCTCCTGACCTTCGATTTGTAGCCTTCGGAATCATGAGAATATTTTGCTCTCACCTCTCAGTTTGTAGTATTTAATATGGTAACCTTAGTAAACTAACTTACATACCATCCTAAATTTAATGGCATCAAAAACCCATCCTTCATGTACGTGGGTGCTTGGGGCATATGGTTAATCTGGACTGTACTTGACTAGGTAGCTCTGCTCTAGTCTTAGTGATTGAGATACATCTGCTCGGCCTGTAAGTCTTTGAGCTGGTTACTGAGGGTCTGCTTCATCATCTGTCCTGCTCCCTCAACCAGGAACAATGAGTATTTTTTGACAGAAGTACCATAAAATAAGTTTCTAGATTCAGAACTGGGGCATTGTGACTTCCAACCCATTCCATGAGTCACAGTGTCACTTGGAGAAACCCAAAGTCTAGGGGTCTACACTGCCTGTGTTGGGGTCACTTTGAGGTTAAGGGTACAGGGTGGAGTGAAAATCAGTCTGTAATTGAATTTTCACCTGTGGCTGAGAGGCCAAGGCAAGAGTTTCAGAAAGGAGCAGTCATGCATGTTGTACACAACCAAGAAGTCTTAGATCATGTAAAAATGATTACAAATTTCCACTGGATTAGTCACTAAAGCAGTAATTAGTAGGTTAAACTTAATGCAAACCATTTCTGCATGTGGAATGATGGAGGCAGCAGCACAACCTAAATTCAGGATTGAACAGTCGGATCAGACTCATGCACGTCAGGTATTCTCAGTATTCAGCTCTTCAAATAATTCAGAAATACAGACAGTCAGGAAACAAAGACAAGAGAGTTTTCTGGGACATATTTTTCTTTCTTCATTAGTTCTGTGCTCTCTGGTTCACAGTGACCGAGGAGGCCCCCAAGTGAGGGGGTTATTACTTTACACAGTAGAAAGTGTTTTTGCCGATGACTTTGTACTACTGACAGTTATACAAGTTACTTGATGTTTTCCAGGCAGCCATTCTTTTCTGTTATATCAATTTTAGAATTATTTACTGTCAGTTATCTGTGATCAGGAATGTCTTGCTAAGGCCACTGTATATATATAAAACTGCTATTAAATATAACTATATTGTCTATTTACTCAAAAGTCCACTTGAGAAGAAAATTCAACCAGGTCTCCCACCTTCCTTTCCTTTTCACAAAGGAAAAAAGTTTACCCTGTAAACAAACATGAGGGGCAGAGCAGGACAGCAAGTGAGGTGGTCAAAATCTTCTCTGAGTAATGTGTTGAGAACTAGAAGTTGATAATAACTACAGCTAGCCCCGTTGTAACTGATGAAATCACACAATATCCTTTGTATCCACAGAGCTTAAAATACACATATTGGAATAGACAGGAGCTTTATAGACATTTGTCAAGAGTCAAGGTATGAGTTAATGAGTGAGAGAATGAGTCCAGAACAGTGGGATTTTCCAGGAGAGTGTGAATAGTGCTGTGGAACAGCTATTAGGAAGGAGAATTGTGACCCTTGTACTGAGCGCTCAAGTACAGCTGTAAGAAGACTGAAGACCCATTCCTGCCAAATGCCGTGAAAGAAGCCAGATAATGAGGAAAGTGCAGAGTTTCAGTTAAAGGAAGAAAGTCAAGGATCAGAGAAGAGCTTGCACAAATAGTTGGTCTCCCAGTTGGCAGAGCCAAAGGCTCAGAGGTGGCAGGGAGAGGGGCACCCCATTGGGTGAAAGAGAAACATAGGGGAAGTAAACAAGCGTGAGCTGCTTGGGCAAAGAGGGTGCTTTACTCTTGAAGTTTGACTAATGAAACAAGGATTATAGTCTTGATAACTTTAATCTCATTTTGTGCAGACATTCTATTTATTGCTTCCTCCATTTCTACTCCTAAGCTTCTATTCACTCTAGTTGAAAGAAAGAAAACGTGGATGTATCTCAATAGAATAAGATAGAATGATTTAGTATTTGTATAATGTCTTTTTACTTAATGCAAATTATTCCTCTTTTGTTAAAGCAAAATAATTTCTCTGAAACATGTCATAATATTCCATAATGTTATATTCCATTTGATATTAAAAAGTCTTTTTATAATACCATGGATATAGCTACTTGAAGTTTCCTTCTTTATAAATTAATACTACCATTCTTATATCTTGGTACTGCTAATGTTAAACAATTAATCTTTTGAACCTTTGCTTTCTTATATAGGACTTTAGAGTGAAGTCTATTACATGGAACGGATAAAAATCTGAGTAGGGGTACAATGCAACTGTAGAGATAACATAGCTAGTCTAGGACTTGGGATGTAAAACTAATGTAAAACTTATCATTAGATGGGTTGGATATTTTGCAGCTACAGCTGAAGTTCCTCGCAAAACCCTGTCCCTTTCTTTTGGGGAGATGAGGCTTAAACATCCTTGTAATTAATGAGTATATCTTCACATTCAGTTTTAAAGAACAATCAGAAGAGACAATGGCATGCACAGAAATTACCACTTCTGCAGTACTGTCTCTTCTTAGAGGAATAAGAGGTCTGCCAGGGTAAAGACTTTGAACGAACACACATTTTTTAGAGAAAGCACAAGAAGCCCACTGTTCTCTTCTACAATCCATACAGAATATGGTTATTTTATAGAAAGCAGTAATTGGCTTCTTTTGTAGTCTTAATGAAAGGACACATTTTATATCTGTAGGTATTCGTATTTTCCTCTCTATGGCATTTTAACAGCTGATAACTGAAATTTAACATTTGGAGACTTTTAAAGGGAAAAATAACTATATGTCAGTGTACCATTTTCTCATTTACTATACTTGGTCTACATGCTTTATGAGGGTAATGAGATTTCAAGGTACCATCAATGGCTTCAAGTTACCATCATGTGGTAATTTTCTCCTACTGTTACCTAAGATACATTTGGATTATAGAGTAATTGGTTGCTACTTTTAGCAAAAAATCAGGTTATAGTTAATCTCATTAAAGTAAGTGGTAGTTATAGGCTGCCCTCTCTTCTTGCAGCTAATGCAGCAGCATGAGGTACTAAATTTAATTCAAGATCTTAAAGTATACATAATATTCATGGTACTAATAGCTGCGGCTATTCAGCAGCACTGCACTTCACCTATGCTAAGTACTGTGAAAATATCCTATTTCATTTATGGCATGATGCCAGTGGTGTCTTTGTTCAAACGTAGCCAAGAAAGACCTAGTAAATACAGAAAATTTTAAATAGATGCAAGATAATAAAGTTGTAAGTGCAATAAAATTATAAGGGCTCCTCAAAGAGTTGCCTAAATTTCTGTTTTCTTTGAGCCAAAGTCAAACCAATCTTAGTCTCTCACCTTTCCCATGGGGCTCTCATCAAAATTCTTAATGACTCTGATATTGAATAAAGCCAATGGTAAATTCTTGGTCCTTACTTTGATCTAGTTTGATTCTGTTCTCTTTCTTGCAGTGTATTTGCTATTTGACTACTGGTTCACTGGGTTGCTGGTTCTTAGTTTTCCTTCTGTCTCACTGGTTCTTCATCTTCTTCCTTTTGCCTGGGCTCTTCTCCACTTTCGTTTTCATTGTCCCATATTCTTAATGCTGAATCCCTATTTGGACCCCTTTCCTTTTAAATCAAGAATAGATAGTTTCATCTAATCCTTTTGGCTTTTAATAAGGTGTACCCAAAAGAAGCACCAAGTTTAGATATTCAGTCTCTCTTGAGATACAGCTTTCCATCCAATTATTCCTGGTAATCTTAACCTGCATGCCAGCTATCTTAAATAGAATAGTTTCAAGCTGAATTCTTTCCTTCCACTCCATTCATTTTCTACTCAGCTGCTTATCTACATCAGTCCTGACTCCAGTCTGCCAATTACATAAGCCATTATTTAATTATCTTGACTTTCCCTTTTTCTCACACATGTAGTCCACAGCAAATCCAACTGGCTCCACTCTGAAAATATTTCCAGAATTTTTAACAACTTCAATCCACTCTGATTCAAGCTGTTACTATCTCTCTCTGTGATTTTTGCCATTGGTCTCTGCTCTCTGTGCTCACATTTAGTCTCTGCTTTATTCTTTCAGCAGAATAATCCTGCCCAAATATGTCGAATCATGTCCAATGACTTCTCTTCCCCCTTGTGAGAGAATGGAAACTCTACAATGGCTAGTACTCTTTTGTAGAATTTAGCCCCTTTTTGTCTTGGATCTTTTCTCTTGCTTAGTGTTACCCTTTGTTTTGGTACTTTGAATCAAACTCAGGACTTTGGGCTTGCCAGGCAGGTGCTGTGTCTATGCCACTGAGCTAAATTCCCAGCCCTTCCCATCTTTTTCTAACCTCTCCCTGTTTACCTCAGTCTGCTCACAGCATTCTTTTTTCTTCCTTAGTCACCAGTATTTTACTGAGATCTGTGCATTTGTTTTTCCCTATGTCTGGAAAATCCTTTCTTCCAATATCCTCATAGCTTGCACCCTTCTTCTCCATGTATTTGCTCATGTTGTGTGTTACCACTGGACTTTGCTGTGTGATACTCAACCCTTCCCTTTAAGTCTACCTTGCCACTTACTGTAGCCCCTTATTCTTCATAGTGCCATTTATCACAGTAAATATTCACTCACTCATTTATTATCTTTCATTCTTCTCAGAATGCACATTTGTGGACAAGAGAAGACTTTATTTTGCTCCTTACTTTATTTCTTGTGTATTCTTCATTAAAAGTACTGGGTATACATTTGTAGATTGAACCATGATATGTCAGTGAGTTTTTAAAATCTATGTGTGATGGTCAACCATAAAGTCACCAATTTTACTTTCCAAGAACTTTCTCTGAGTGTTAATACTCATGGTTTCCAAGATCAGCTTCCTTAGTGTGCTACAGGGATTTGATAGATAGATATTTTATAGTTAAAGTTATCAAAGAGCCAGGCTGAGAATGTCTTGACCCCAGAGACTGAACAGTTTAAATATACCAAACAAGAATTAGGATATCCCCAGAAATAGTTTTGGGTAAAAAATCCAGGGAAATGGTTCATGTCAGAGGTTCAAAAGGGCACAGTGTGGGACAAGAGAGTTCTGTGTGGGTACTCTGTGCTAGGCTGATTCTGCTCTCGGTGGGGCCTGGCATAGAACTGCCAGTCATGATTGGAATTCTGGTAGGACAGCACTATAGAAATTCAGGAAAAGGGGCTGGGGATTTAGCTCAGTAGTTCCGGTACCAGTCTTGCAAGTGCAAGGGCCGGAGTTCAATCCTTTGGTAACCACATACAATACTGGGTGTGGAGACTGACACCCAGCAGCAATCAGTACCACATCCCACAGTGCTGGGCGTGGTGGCTCACGCCTGTAATCCCAGCACTTGGGAGGCAGAGGCAGGAGGATTGTGATGTGAGTTTGAGGATGAGCTCAGGGCCAGCCTGAACCACAAAGCGAGACCCTGTCTCAAAAAAAAAAAAAAAAAAATACAGAGATCATAGCTGAGGGTTTTCTGAGTTGAGGAAACATGGAAATGTTTGGATTGAAAGAGCATATGTCCTTCTGGGTGAGATAAATAAGAATCAAGGGATAAGTGGGAATTACCATAGGTCTAGAAATGGATATAAACAAAACGTGTAGTTGAGTCACTTTCTTCTGAATCGTGTAGCTTGTTTATTTTAAATGCAGATTCCTATGTCCCGTCTCAGGTTGAGATAGAATGAATAGAGGTCATTTAAGTGGCTCCAAAATAAGAATGAACTCAAAACCACTTGCTATAAAAATAACCAGAAGAAAGGGGCATAGAAGTTTAGTTATGCATTAAAAGATTGTGATCAGAAAGTTTGGTATATAATATACTCTATCCTTCAAGCTGAAATATTTGGAAGGTTTATTGATTATGCAATGAAAGCCATATTTAATTTTATTGGGAGCAGTATTGGATTCTCTTCTTTGTGGTCATGACCAGGGAAGGATTTCTAACTCACATTTGTATATGCACTGGTCTCAATTCAGGAACACTTGTTTGTGAACAGTTGGATTTTCAAACAAGAGTTTGGCAAAATTTTGTTTTTCTGTGTGAGCTCTGCATCAGATGACAAACCTGACTGTCACCATCTTTCTTACACTAACACAAACATGACCATCTCATCCAAAATCATGAAACAAATTAAATTTTGTGAATCAAGGTACCACTATGCACCTAGGTGTACATCTGTGTGTGCATATCTCATTGTTCTAATGAGATATATACATTGTGTTGACATTTTCTATTTACCTGTAGGGGTAGATATTATTGGAAATATATGTGTTCACATTGTACATTGACAAAAACACTTATGGTTGCCCTTTCAATTATATCTACTGATCTGAATCCAGTGGTTTGACAGGTTAATCTGATCATAAAGTCATTTATTTTCTGAAAAAATTATTATAATTTTAGAAATTATAAATTTAATAATGACTTAAAAGTGGATTTTTTGCTGAAACATTAGATTTCTGGCTTTTGATCAGTCTAAATTTATGTCAAATCCAGTCTCTGAATTTCACAGAAGGACTGGAATAGTAGCTGTCCTTTGTATGATATCTTTTTTTTTTTTTTACTTTGCCATGATTTTCTCTTTCCCACACTTAATTCAATCCTGTGCATGAGTCACTTCATTCATTTAGCTGCTTCCCTGGTCCATCTAGATGAAAAAATAATTTAATTCAGTACATTGACTAATGGTTTGACCAGTTAATTGGTCCACTCATCCAGAATGGATGATTAGACTGATACAGAAATATTTTCTGACTCATGTTCTTGACAGCTTTTTCAATTGAACCTTTTATTGATTCTTCTGCCCTTGGCCCTTTAAATAAATTGCATCCAACTTCTCACAGAAAGCTGTTAGTGATAGCAGTTGATATATAAACCTCCTAGAAAATGAGAGACATATCCAAAAAGAATAAAGTATATCACATGGTAAGTTTTGTGAATTTTTTCAGATATAATATAAATGTATCGATATGAAAGAAGACACTGAAAGCTAACGCATAATTTACTTTTTTTAAGGCAGTAGAACTTCCTTTTAAAAATTTTTACTCACTGTATAATTTTCTTCACAATGAGCATTAACTAATTAAAATTTTTAAAATCCCACACACTGTACAGAATGGAAAACAATGGAACATGGCCGAGTTATCAGCAGAGACAAAGGACTTTTCATAGATGTAATTCCAATGGGCTAACATGCAGAAAATCTTTCCCAAAAGATTAAGCAAGCAGCAGTTATCTTGCTTGTTGAAATGATGTCATGACATCCAGTATGGACTTAATATGTCTAAAGGAACCTCTTCGAATAGTGCAGAAAAGCTGTGAATACAGATAAACGGAAACAGTGAAAGAGGCGGCTTTGTTCTCTTTCCTTCATAAAGAGGAGTAGTAAGCAGTCACACCTGTCCCCAAGGAGTGCTGGCTTCTTACCTTCATCTTAGATTTTTCCAGAGATAGAGACCAAAAACAAAAGTGTAAAAGATAATGAGCTAATCATTAGATGCAGAATAACTGCAGCTAGTATTAATTAGCAAGATACATGGTTACCATTAGGAATCAAAGAATTAAGAAAAGATCTGATGTAAAAGGGAGGATAGATAATCAAAAAGAAACGTGAGTCTTCTCTGTCCTCAGATGGGGAAGGAAGAATTGCTAATGACAAATTTCTTTGTCTATCCTGGAAATATGCTGTACATAGGATGTATGATAATAAACACACAACCACTATGTCTTATTGGTTTACTAATATATAACAGTGTCTGCTATGTATTTTAGGCTGGTCTTGAACTCACCGTGTGATCCAGGCTGTTCTCAGACTTGTGATCCTCCTGCCTCAGTTTCCGAGTGCTGAGATTACAAGTGTGTACTATGACACCTAACTCTTTTATTTTGAGACTTTGTCAGTCACTGCTATGAAGCCATTTATTAGAATATTTTGTATCATTCATAAGCTGTTTTTTAAACTAAATGATTTTTTTCTCAAAACAAGGATAAGATAATCCTTTAGTATGAAGTTAATGAAATTGATTTTTTTACATAAAGTTCCAAATGGCAGTAGCAAATCAAAGTATCTTTATTGCAAGTCCTTTGAATGATGCATCAAAATGGAGAAGATATTGCAACCAGACAGTAAATAAATGATAAAATGTGATGTTCAAAGTAAAGGTGTTTGTCAGACCTGCCTTGCAAGCATAAGGTCCTGAGTTCAATCCCTGGTACCTGAAAAATAAAATGGTCACAAAGTAAGGGTAAAAGAGAATATGAAAACTTCCTTCTCAGATTTCTCAGATAGCATCATTAAATATTATATGATACAAAATACAGCCAACATGGAAATACAGTTATTCTCATGTATATGTTAGCAAGTGTTTACAGGTGGATGGAACCTTAGGTATGGATAGTATGGAGTAGCTTATGGCCCACATTGGTGACTTTGTCTTTTTAATGAAACTCTGTACTCCCAAGAGTAACCTTTTTAAAAATTCAAATCTTTATTGGTACATTATGAATATACATCATCATCACATTCAACATTGAGGGTTTGTACCAGAATATGACATGACTTGATTCTCATTTTTCCCCTTACCCCTGTGCTGCAACTCCCACCCTCTTTACACATAAGCTTTGTTTCCTTTTTTCTTTATTATATCACATTTCCCCCTCATTATTTACCCATATACCCTCTTTCCTTTTAAATATTTTCTATTTAACAATATCAACTGTATATAACCTTTTATTATTAAGGTAGCCTTGAAAGAAATGGCTGTTTTGGTAAATTCATTTTGTTTTCAATATGGATATATGAATATTCTATCATTTTTTTTAGGTTTTTTTTTTTTTTTTTTTGAGACAGGGTCTCTCTTTGTAGTTCAGGCTGGCCCTGAGCTCAACCTCAAACTCACATCACAGCAATCCTCCTGCCTCTGCCTCCCGAGTGCTGGGATTACAGGCGTGAGCCACCACACCCGGCACTGTGGTATGTGGTAATGATTGCTTCTGGGGTGAGTTTCCATGCCCAGTATTGCTATGTGGTTAGCGGGAATCAAACCTGGGCCCTTGCACTTGCAAGACAGGTACCGGAACCACTGAGCTGTATCCCCAGCCCATGAATGTTCTATCTTGAAAAATAAAACACCATATATGAGGTCTTATTTGTTGCTTTTAAATAGACTTTTTAAGAGTACTTTTATGTTCACAGAAAAATACAGTTCTCATATAACCCTTATTGTGCAACTCACAACTTGCCAACTAGTAAGACCTCTGCACTATGATGGAACATTTGTTGCATCAATGAACAGGCCATGACATATTTGTCCCTGGAGTCTGTGGTTTGTATTATGGTTCACTTCTGGTGCATATTCTGCAAATTTGGACAAGTGTGTAGCAACTGGATCCTTCATTGTAGCATCAGACAGAGAGGCTCCACTGTTCTCCAACTCCTCAGTGCTCTGCCTCATCATACTTCTCTCCCATCTCACTGGAACTACTAATCTTTTTACTGTCCAGCTAATTTTAACTTTCCTAAAATAGATAGTCAAAATCATGCGGACTGCCTTCATTCATTTTTAAGATGCATTTAAATTTCCTCTATGTTTCCATGGTGTAATGGGTTATTCCTTTCAGTGCCGAATAATATTCAACTATCTTACAGTATCACAGCTTATTTACTCATTCATCCACTCGAAAGCATTTTGGTTATTTCCAAATCTGGTCAGTTATGACCAAAATTGTTACAATTACCAATGTGCTAGTCTTTCTTAGGACGTAAGTTTTCTAAAACATGAGCTTTTATGATGAAAATGCTATAAAATTTTCATAATAATGGCAATGTCTTTAAATGCTAACTTTCTTAATATCAGTGTCTGTGAGACCTGATGAAATGCTAGAATTTGTAATGAAGCTCATATTGTGACAGCAAAGCTAAAAATGATTTGATCGTTGGGGCAACACTCATTGGAAAAACAAAACAATAGCATTCGGGCTTCTTTTCGTTGGTATTGTTGGTATTGGGATCATTATTCTGAACTACAAGTTAAGCCCTTTTAAATTTTTTATTTTGAGACAGTGTCTCTCTAAAGTAGCTAAATTGCCCAGGTCAGGCTTAAACTAGGGATCCTATGTCATTCTTTAAGAGCACTGAGATCGCAAGTACATCGTTATTTTTGCGTCATATTGAGAATCTTTACAAAT
>PVIR01044923.1:0-10971 GCA_004026965.1 Petromus typicus
TGGATGCTGTGCCTGTCCCCAGCCCAAATCAAACAGGTGGACAAAGGTCCAAAATCCACCAACTGCAAACCCTTCAAACAACTTGGTCGGTCCTCTCAGTTGCCACCAGGGTGCTCAGAAAATAGTGTTGGCCTGGGGCTTTTCCTTTAAACAGACCTCTTTGTTTTGGCTCTTGGGGATTTTGCTGGCTTCCTTTTGACCTTAGCAATGTATTTCAAAACATATTTGTTATCTTTCATCCAATGTTTTCTAGATGTTCTGTAGGAAGAAGTTATTCTTTGGATACCCGAGATACAACATTGCCAGAAATGTAAAGTGCAGTTCCATTTCTTTACTGATATTTCCCATACTCTGTCTTCTCCCCAACTCACCCTTGAGCACCAGATTCCCATCTGCATATCTCCATTACGTGTTGCACATCTCCACTTGAATGTCTAGTGGGCACCTCAGCTGCAATCTGTTCAAAATATGACTTTGATTTTCCCCTCAGTTCAGATCTTTTTCCAATCCTGCCCATTCCAGTGAAGTAGAGTACTACCTGCATGTCTGCTAAGGCCACAGTGCAATCCTAAAGTGCCTCATTTTCCATCACTTCCTTTATCAACACTCCTGGTCGCATTCAGTCAAGATTACATAGTTAATTCCTTCATTGTTTTCACCTTCACTGGAACCCATTTCCAAAACTCCATCATCTCTTGCCAGGCTACTAGAGGGGCCTGCTTCCTTGTCTACCTGTCCCTGCTCTTGAGTCTTTCTATAGGCAGATTAATTTAATAAATTGCATCAGTCCTGCTTATGAATGGAACTCCTATCAAAAAAGTAAACTGAGGGCTGGAGATTGAGCTCAGTGGTTCCGGCGCCTGTCTTGCAAGGGCAGGGACCCAGGTTCGATCCCCGGTTAAACACATACAATACTGGGCATGGAGACTCACACCCACCAGCAATCAGTACCACATACCACAGTGCCGGGTGTGGTGGCTCACGCCTGTAATCCCAGCACTCGGGAGGCACAGGATTGCTGTGATGTGAGTTGGAGGCTGAGCTCAGGGCCAGCCTGAACTACAAAGCGAGACCCTGCCTCAAAACAACAAACAAATAAACAAACAAACAAAAAATAAAACAAAACAAACAAACAAAAAAAAAGAACCAGAAAAAGGAAACTGAGGCACAAGACCATTTTTTTTTCCCTAATAGGAGACTGAACTCAGGGCCTTCATATTAAGCTACATCTTCTATTCTTTTTCCGTTTTTAATTTTATGACAGGGTCTCACTAAGTCACTAAGTTGCCCAGACTGAGCTCAGTCTTGTAATCCTTCTGCCTCAGTGACAAGTTTTTTTTGTTTTTGTTTTTGTTTTGTTTTGTTTTGTTTTGTTGAGATAAAGTCTTGCTTTGTAGTTCAGGCTGGCCCTGAACTCTCTATATAGCCCAGGCTAATCTCAAATTCACAGCAATCCTCCTGCCTCTGCCTCCCAAGTGCTGGTATTACAGGCATGAGCCACCACGCCTGGCATTAACAGGCTAAGTTTTAAAAGGTTAGTTGAGTAAAACAACTTTATGAATTAGAGGCAGCTTTAAACCAGAAGTAGTTCAAAGCCTCTGCTAAGAGAATGCAAATGTAGGCTTTTATAGGACAGACAGAATAAAATAAAGAGATTAATATATGGTTACAGTTACACAGTTGGCTTATGTGGTTTATCCAGCTATATAGTTATGTTTTTGTTGACTATTTGTTTGTTTGTTTTTGAGACAAGGTCTTCCTATTTAGTTCAGGTTAGACTTGAACTCATGACAATCTTCCTGCTTCAGTCTTCTGATGTTGGGATTACAGACATATGCCACTGCATCTGGCTGTAGGCTATTTCTAATTGACTGAATTCAAGTTCTGGTTTTCCTCTAATATAGGTGTTTAGAAGACATAACTCAAATAAAGTCTCACTTATCTTTGCAAATTAGTAAGATTTAGGACATTAATGGGGTCTCATTGGCTTCTCTACTCAAGGATTCTTCAGGCCTGGCTCCCACTTTAGTTTACTTTAACATTCTTTATAATTGCCTGGTGTCCTAGACCACTGGTCTAAAATTCAAAGAGAATTAGTTAACTGGTATATTATCCAGCTGTCCTGTTGCCTGACATAATGCCTGATATCTACAACTTACAGGAAGACAGGCTTAATTTGGCTCACAGTTTTGGGGGATTCAGTCCATGGTAACCTGGCTCCAAGGCAGGAGCATCATGGCCGAAGAGAGTGGTGGAGCAAAGCTGCTTAGTTGATGGCAGCTGAGAAGCAGGACACAGGAACAGCTCCAGAGAACAGATGAGGGACCATGGATAGTACCCAAGGTCACACCTCCAAGACCCACCCAAACACACTCTGAAGCATGCATTGTTTTTAGTCCAGTGAACTGGACATATCAAGATCAGCAGTCATAACTAGAGAGCATGTGATCTTCTACATGCAGCATCTGCTAGGTTGTCATTTTGCCAAATGAGCATCTACTATTATCATCAGTATTCTTATTTTTTTCTGAAAAAACTAGAAATATAGGTCAATTATGTGAAACATTCTGATTTTTAATTATTGGCAATTAAAATGTAAGTAAAATAAAACACAAAAACAAGAGAAAATATTGTGCCACTTAAATCAAGCACCTCTTCTGGCTTCTAGTTTGCAACTGTCTTTGGCCCTGGGTGAACTGGCCTATATCTGATCCTTCCGCTTACTCTTTTTCTGACTCTGTTCCTGCATAGCTTCCTAGCTATAGATATTGTCAGCTACTTCTCAGATCCCTTAGATTTGTAATTTCAGGGTACTCTCTGCATTTTTGGCTTCTTTTTCTGAAAGCTTGGAAGATCGCTCTGCTCATGGAGAGTAGCTGTCAGCCAATAATGGGTGTGTGTGGGGGTATGGTTGTCCTGAAACATGTCTTGTCTTACTTCTCAGTTTCCCAGGCATCTTAAGACTGTCACCCACTGTGTAGCTGCCTTATTAATACAACTTTTACTACCTTCACTCAAAATCTTATGTCAGAATCTGTGTCTTTGAGAATCTAACAGAGTTAGCTGCCTTCCTACATTTTCTCCAAGAGATCAGACCCTTTCCCTTTGAGGTTGGCTCTGCTTGCAAGCTCTCCCCTCAGATGCCTGTGTGGCACACTCCTTCCCTCTGTTCTTAACTCAAAAGTCATGTCTGGGGCTGGGGATTTAGCTCAGTGGTTCTGGCACCTATCTTGCAAGCGCAAGGACCCGGGTTCGAGCCTCGGTAACCACATACCATACTGTGCGTGGAGACTCACCCCAGCAGCAATCAGCACCACATACCACAGTGCCAGGCGTGGTGGCTCACATCTGTCATCCCAGCACTCGGGAGGCAGAGGCAGGAGGATTGCTGTGACGTGAGTTTGAGGCTGAGCTCAGGGCCAGCCTGAACCACAAAGTGAGACCCTGTCTCAAGAAAAAAAAATCATGTCTGCAATAAACCACTCAAGGCTTCCCAAACTATAATAGTTCCTCCTTCCCTTTCATTACTCTCAGTTGTATTTTCCCTGTGACCCTTTTCAGAGGCTGAAGTGATTTTATTCGTGTGTTAGCTGTCTGTCTACTCTCAGTACCAGCTGTGTGACAGCAGAAGCTCTGTCTGCTCAGGCATTCTTTCCATGCTCCAGCCTCAGCCTCCAAAAGGACTGACATTACAGATGTGAGCCACTGTGTCCAGACACAGGTCAATTTTTAGAAGATAATTTGAACAAAACAACAATTCATGATCAGGCAGCTCTGAACCAGGCATTCTACCACTGTGCTCTGTCAGGAGTACAGGGCAGGAGATGATTGAGCAAATGACGATTTTTCACAATTTTTGGAATTCACATTCATTTCCCCTACTATTCCTTCCCATGATTCCATGTTCTTAATCTCACCCTCAGGATGCCGCAGTGCTGGTGCAGGTGGGCAGAAAGGTAACCTTTTGAGGGGTGGGTAACTCAAAGGCTATCAGACTTGTGACTTTAGAAGAGCCTATGAATATATTTACATTGTGAATCCATTTCCTCTAAGTCCTAGTGATACCTTTGATTTTCTTTTCTGTGTTTAAAAAAAAAATCTCAGTTTGCTTTGTTTTCTGCTCTTACTCTTCACACTGACATATTGACAGTTGCGGCTGGAAGCGCCATACTCAATTTTATTCTCAGTCATTTCCTCCTGCAAATCACTGGGTGTCTCTCTCTCTATTATTCTTCTGTCACTGACGTGCCTGCTGCTCTCTATAGTATCTGGCCCTAGAGTCTGATATAGGCATGTTCTGTGCCCCCCTTTCCCTTTCCCGTTAAAGTCATCTTGATCAGATCTACAAGTCTCCAGGCAACCACATTCTTCCCTAGTGAGATGCACTCGATCCTTAGCCAAAAGCCTATCATTCCAGTATCTTCAGCCATCGTCCAAAAAACAAATCTGCACAGCTTCAACCCTCCTTTGCATCTCCAGCTGTGCTGGCAGCCGCCGCCCCCACACCTAGCCTCAAGGGACCCCTGACCTCCAAGCTAGCCCTGCCACAACTGAGATGTAGACAAATCCTATTCCCCTTGGTTTACATGAGACAATATTGGAATTTTTCAAAAGGCAATTTGCTAGGAAACCAAGTGAAAAACAAAACCAGAGACAGGGAGGGAAAAAGGGAGAGAGAATACAAAAGCTCAGGGAAGGATGCATTACAGAGTTCTGACTCCTTATCCTGAGATAAGTACATTCTGGCTGAGGCTGGCTTGGCTGGCGCAGCTCACAGGGCACACAGGATATGAGAATATAATCCTTCAACCTGTTCACAAAGGGGTAATGAGGATGGGCTGGGTGGAGTGCTTACCGAAAGGCTAGAAGAGTTTTTGTCTGGACTATCTTGTTCCCTGGAAATAGTGCCCATGGAAGTGTCAGGGCCACTCCAGCAGCTTTGGGAGGCTGGAAGAAACCCTGTCTGCCAGTCTTTGTCACCCAGGAACCTTGGCAAACTACATTTTCCTGTTTTGTAAGTTTTCAGTGGATTATTTAGGATTTTCTATGTACAAGATCATATCATCTGCAAGTAGAGGTAGCTTTACATCTTTTATTATGATCTGGATGTCTTTTATTCTATTTTCTTGCCTAACTTCCCCCGCTAGGACTTCCGGTACATTGTTGAACAGAATCGGCAAGAATGGACATGTGCATCCTGCTCTGTCTGACTGGGAAGCTCTCAGCCTCACCATTAAGTCTGAGTTAGCCACAGGATTTATGTAGATGTGGGCTAGATAACTCTTTCATGACTAATGCTGTCTTGAAAAGCTCTGCTATATCTTTCACATTTACTTTCTTTGTTTTACTTTCAGCTGCCTTTGGTTTTCTTGTATAAAGTCTAGCCCACCTTTACAGCCTAGAGAAACTGAAGAGAAATCTTTGATCTTTCATTCATCTGTTCAGCAAGCATTTGCTAAATGCCACAATACACCAACCCTGACTCAAATTCTTGGGAACGTAACATTTGGTAAAACGAAGCTCTTATTTTCTGGAGTGCACATTCTAAGGCTGAACTTCGATAATAAGGAGGTAGTCTACACAGTGAAAAGAGGAAAAAAAAGTGAGAGAAGGAAGAAATTTGGATGCTGCAAGAGGAAAGAATACAGAGACTACTCTTTGATTTAGCTACCAGAAGAGGCCTTTCCCTGGGAGTGACATTTTGGCTGGCTTTGAATGATGGAAAGGCCTTAGAACAGTGTCCCAGTGGAAGGTATGTGCTGATGACTGGAGATAAGACTAAGCCTGGTGAGGGTGGAGGGAAGGTAGCCCAGTGGGGCTGGGCAGAAGGAGAAGGAGGAGAGTGGGAGGTGGTGAGGACATAACCCGGGCATGGGTCTTGCTGACAAGGACACTGGAACTGACTGAACGTGATGTGTGACCTGGAAGTGTTAAACATGACAGGCTGTAATGTAACATACATTAGTAAACCATCTCTCTGGCTGACACATCAGGACATCCCTGATTTCAGGTTTTCTGAAGCCTAGGGCTCCTTGGCATTGGCCCAGAGGGCCGGGGCATTGATCACCTCTGTGATTTTCCCTCACACAGCAGCCACAATGATTCTTTTGAAACATAAGTCAGATCATACTATTATTTTCCTAAAAAAAAACTCCCTATGTCTATTTCTCTATAAAGTAAATATCCTCTTAAGGCTATCTTGAAGGGTATCCTTCAAGGCTATCTTTGTCCACTTTCTGCTTGTACCGGAATGTCACAGACTAGGTAATGTATAAAGAGTGGAAACTGATTTGGCTCCCGGTTATGGAGATTGGAAAGTCTAAGGTCAAGGGCTGCATCTGGCAAGAGCTTTCTTGCTGCCCCACAACATGGCTGAAGGCATCATACTAGCGAGAGAGCAAGAGCAAGGAGAGTAAGAAAGACACCAGTTTATCAGGAACTCACTCTCACAATACCCAACCCTAAACTGTGATAATGGCATTAGTCCATTCATGAAAAAAGAGACATATAACCTGATTACCTCTCAAAGTTCTCAACTCTCAACATTCCCAACACGTGACCTTTGATAGACACACTCAGACCACAGCAAAAGTGCTACAATGTGTTCCCATCCTTGTAACTCGATGTTTCTTCCTGTCACTCATGCTTTTGCTTTCTTTCTTCCCGACACATCAGGTTCCTTGACTCTTGTTCAAACAAGCCAACCACACTTTCATCACGGGACTCGTGGACTGGCTGCTCCCTCTGTCTGAAATACTTTTGTCCAGCTATCTGTCCAAATACTGCCTCATCAGACGGATCCCCCCTCCTACCAATGTCATTTCCTTTGTGACCATGTCTGCCACTTTCTTGTTCTTTTGCTTGACCTTACTCTGGACATGTTGATCTACTTGCTGTTGCTTCTAAAGTTCAGAAGCATATTCTCTTTTGTGGATTTCGCCACTATCTTCAGAAAAAATGTACTTCAGTTAGGCATGATGCCAGTGTACAGAAACTAAGTGAATGGACAAGAAAATATGACAAATGAGTCAGCTTACCAGCTGAGCTGGAAGTGATTCTGAGGCAACTAGTGGATGGTGACCTATAGATCTTTTGTGATTTCTTTTGTCTATTGCAAATTATTTCTCATAAAACTAGGAGATATTCTTAATAAGAAGTTTGTAAAATGAAAAATGTAGCAGTCTGGCACTTTCCTAAAATGCTAAATTGAAATATGATATAAACCAATGATTCCACTCTTAGTTATCTATCCAAGATCAATAAAAACCTGTTCACACAAAGATTTGTCACATTTATAATAATATTAGTCATAATAACTAAAAAGTAGGAGTAGCCCCAATTTCCATCAACTAATGAGTGAATAAAGCAAATTCGATGTATCCATATAGTGGAATAGTATTCAGTCAGGTGTGGTGACTCACACCTGTAATCCCAGCACTCAGGAGGCAAAGGCAGGAGGATTGCTGTGGGTTCAAGGTGAGTTCAGAGCCAGCCTGAACTACAAAGTGAGACCCTGTCTCAAAAACAAACAAACAAGCAAAACATGCTAAGTGAAAGAAGGTAGACACAAAAGCCACATGTCCTATGCTTCCTTTTCTATAGATTTCAGAATGAGAAAACTTATAGAGACAAGAAAGTTAATTAGCGGTGGCCAGGAGTAGGAAGAACAAGGAGTAAGGAGTGACTGCCAGAGTAGTTTCTCTTGGACATGAAGAAAATATTTAAAAATAGATTTAGCTGCATTTAAAAATTTTTGCTGTAGATGATTTCACAACTTTATCAACATACAAAGTGTGACAAAAGTATGATGAATATTCAATTCTCTTTAAAAATGTACTATAATAAAAGATATATTGCTAGTAATTCCCTTCAACATATAACTCCTTGCTTTGAACACACTTATTCCATTGTTCATGTGACCTTCTGAAGCAGTTTTGGAGGTTCCCTCTTGTGAGTGTCTTTAGTTGTGCTGTTGTAACTGCCTCAGTGTCTCAAAGCTATTCAAAATGTTTACCTCACTTGGTCAATGAACTTAGGAGAAGAGCTGGAAGTTACACAGTGCCGTATCTGCTGAATAAGGTGGCTGGGGACGCATCACCATGTTTTTGTGAGCCTTCTTTCCTCTGGATGGCACTTGGCAGCAGCCTTCACCCTCTGTTTTTTCACCCCTCATAAAGACACTTGTGAAAGTGAACTTCCAGAATTGCTTCAACAAGTGGCAAGAATGGTGGGATAATGGTGTTCGAAGTGAAGTGGAGTATTTTAAAGAGGATTAGTAGTTATGTGTCTTTTATTATAATAATTTTTAATCTAGATTTTCAGTGTTGGGAGGGGCTGTAGTTCAGTGACACTGCATCTGCCTGGCAAGCATGAGATCTTGAGTTTAATGTCTGGTACCAGAAAATTAAAAAAAAAAAACTATTCACTGTATGTTTTGATCATCCCCTCTTGGGGTTGGGTTGGTGTGTATGACTAGATGCTCGGCCTAATGTCTTTGGGACTCCAACACCAGGTTTTCTCTGTGTTGCTGTAGACTTTCTCGGCAACTCTGGCTCAGTGGCATTTCTCAAATATTGGTTGGTATAAAGATAGTTTGTTCTCTACATCCAACCTGACAGCTGCCCTTCCTTCCTGGAAAGACTCTGAGATTTCTGGTCACATTACATTCATGTGGTGATAGAAAAGAACAACACTACCCTTTTCTACTTCCGCTATGGGGATAGGTCTATTACTGTCACTTGATCAGATTCTACCGACCAATTTCTATATAGGAACAATTTTATACCGAGGCCATCAAATCCTGGGTTTAAGAGCTGAATGATCATCTAATTTAATCTCCTGGCTACGCTGATAGGAGGGACCAGGGTAGAGCACCTCTGAGGCAAATGAGAAGGAGAAAGAGGAGCCAGTGCATGAGAATGCGGGTTAGAGAGAGTCCTGGTGATTGCAGCACAGCAGGCTGACCGCAAGGGGCCTGCTGCATGAGCTCAGCCCACAGCATGGTAATACTGTGGCTACTAGTAACAGGAAAATAAGATAGACTGAGCCATATCCTTACTTCTATCAGCCTATACTCAGTCAGGTGTCCTGGCTATTAGAAATGAGAAAGAGAGTAATAGTATCCAGAAACAAATGCATTGGTGAGTCTTTGGAGCACTGAGGAACTGAGCTTAGTGGGCCCAGATTTACTTGGCCCAGGCCTGGCCCAGTGCTATGGACTTCATTCTGTAACTTCCTAACAGAGAATGGTAACGTTTGCTTAAGACAATGGGATCAACGAGAAACTATTCATGGTTAGAGGTGAGTGGTCCAGACTCCAACTGCCTCGGGCTCCGCACAGACACCTAAAACTGAGAGGATTACTATCTGTGTTGTTCCCCAAGTTGGGAAGCTCTGCTTTATTGAAGAACATTTGCTATGAGGGCTCCTTGGAGCTCAGAAATAAGTGAGTCAAACCACAACTCTCTGGCTGTGTGCCTGCCTGACCTTGACATATCTGTCTCGAGACTTAGAAAGTTATTATCCTTCGGAGACCCTGAAATTCATCTATGATAAGTGCTGCCAACATTATCTTTGGGCCAGGTTCATGGTCAAATTACCCACTTTGCCAAGTAAATTGTCATCTGCTTGAGGATATTTCTCAGGATGTGGGATAGAAATTGTTAGTCTTGTGTCAGACCTTCTGCTGATTGTTAGATTCTATATTTAGGGTGACTATCCTTGAAAAGGGAAGAATCTCACTCAGTTCAGATTCCGGAACTTTGCATACAAAAATTTGTTTTCAAACTCCTCCACTTGGGAACTTCCTTTTTGTAAAAAGGAAGAAAGAATGTTTCAGGTGATGGAATATCTCTAGTGGTTAAAGGCAATGGTGTTTTTAGAGAAACTCAAATATTTATGAACTTGAACCTCCTTGGAATCTACAGGTACCCTCATTCAAGTTGGGTACAAAATGTCATTTAACACCTACTTAGAGCTAAAATAAGAAGCAAATGTTTTTTCTTAGATATAAATTAATCTTTATTTTGTCATGTTACCTAAAAAATGGGATCTCTTAAGCCGATTGGATCTACTGCTCTGAATTTATTATTTTCTTTCTAAACCTGGTTTCCCTTTAGCTCACGTTCTGAATTATACTGGACTACTACAGCAGCGCCACCTGCAGGTCACATCTCTGAAATGCATATTGACCACTTGTAATTTGAATCTTCAAAAAGACAAATGATAAGAAACAGGAAGACAGACTGTGGAAATGAGAAGGGGATCTGAGGACTCAGGGAAACGAGATAGGGAAGGGCAAGTAAAAAATGATCAAGATATCATACACATATTAACAATTCTCCCAAAAGATTGCAGTTATGTGTCTAAACACATGCTAAGAAAAAATACTTATTCTAATTAAGAGATCTAGACTAATAGTTTCCAAACTTTCGTAGGCCCTGTCTCAACTCTCCTCCCCCCAAAAAAGTGCTGGACAGAAGTCAGGCATGGTGGATCTTGTCTGTAGTCCCAGTATATAGAGAGGGTGAGGCAGGAAGATCACAAGTTACAGCCCAGCCTGGGAAATTTTGAGACATAGCAAGACTCTGTCTCAGGATTTTTTTTTTTTTTGAGACAGGGTCTCGCTTTGTAGTTCAGGCTGGCCCAGAGCTCAGCCTCAAACTCACATCACAGCAATCCTCCTGCCTCTGCCTCCCGAGAGCTGGGATTACAGGCGTAAGCCGCCACGCCCGGCACTGTGGTATGTGGTACTGATTCCTGCTGGGTGTGAGTCTCCATGCCCAGTATGGTATGTGGTTACTGAGGATCGAACCCGGGTCCTTGCGCTTGCAAGACAGGCGCTGGAACCACTGAGCTAAATCCCCGGCCCATCTGTCTCAGGATTTAGAAAAAAAAAAAAAAAAAACCTGGAGATGTAGCACAGTATGAAGGCTCTGGGTTTGATCCTGGTCTCACACACACACACACACA
>PVIR01044924.1:0-10972 GCA_004026965.1 Petromus typicus
AAGGACCCGGGTTCGATTCCCCGGTAACCACATAACAATACTGGGTGTGGAGACTCACCCCAGCAGCAACCAGTACCACATACCACAGTGCCGGGCGTGGTGGCTCACGCCTGTAATCCCAGCACTCGGGAGGCAGAGGCAGGAGGATTGTGATGTGAGTTTGAGGCTGAGCTGAGGGCCAGCCTGAACCACAAAGCGACACCCTGTCTCAAAAAAACCTAAAAAAAAAAAAAAAATTAAAGTGAAAAAACCTCCCAGGGTACCTATAAAGTAAATCTTTTAAAAGGTCAATGAATGTTGAAAATTTATACAAAAGCATAACCCTTTAGTAAATTAGCTCTGTTGGAGGGCCTAAAGCTGATGTTGATCACTATCCTTTGGAAAAAATAACACTCATCTGCTATCCCTGGAGACAAATAAAAAAAATAAATTGTTTTTACTGAGGAAAGTAGTTAAGAATCTGACTGAGGATTAAGATTCCCTTTAGATTTGCTTAGAGAGAAATTTCCAGGACTAAAGATTGGGTTTATCTGATTAGATAGCAGTTGTATTCATTTTATTTAGGGCAATGGGCTTTAGACTAAGTTAACAAATGAATTGTCTGTGTGGTTGGGAGTTTACTGACCTCTTAATGAGTAAACTCCTTAGAGAATTCACTCAACTGCTGCTGCAAAAATAATCCCAGTCCAGAGAAAGCACCAGTTTGTGGTTGCCTTCAGGTTTTTGCAAGGCCATAAAAGCAGCCATACTGGTGACTCTTTTGGTTTAAGCTTAAAGTGTCATTTATTACCCTGGGGTGAATCTAAAGCTATTATCAGGTACCTAGAAAAAGGAACCTGGTCCTTTGTGACCCTTGGCTGCTTCACACTAGTCTCCAAACTGTAAAATGTTCCATCTTTTTAGTAGCAGTAGAAACTGAACCACCGGCCAGGGCGCTGAGCTCCTGCCCCACTCTTGAGAAGTTTTGAGCTAAATTGTCCAGGCTAGGCTTGAATTTGTGGTCCTCCTGGCTAAGACTGGGAGTACTGGTATTACAAGCTTGCACTACCGTGCCTGATTTGAATGTCCCATACTGTAGACACCATCTATCTCCCAAGCATTTGTTTCAGAAACTGGGACAGATTCCAGCTTAGTTTTGCAAATCCTTTGATTTCTCCAGCCAATCTCATTAACTCACCCTCTTCACCTTGGGGAGATCATAATTTTGGACTGATTCTAAGTGTAAAAATTCTCCTAAATGAGTGGGACGGTTGGCTTAGTTGAGAATATTCACCACTAAGCTTCTGGGTAATTTATTCAGAAACCTTCTTTTGTGGCTTTGACCAGCAAAGAATGATTAAAATAAAGCAGCAGGAGTCATCATCATATGTAAATTGCTAGCCTTAAAAGACTTGAAATTCTACATCCCAGATTGTATAGGCTCAGAATTGGAAGGACTTTAGCCAGCCTTCAACCATTGTTTCTGGTTATAAATATTTTAAAATACATCACAAGTTTATGAAAATCTCAACCTCATTCATGCTGATAAACCCTAGAAAGAAGTCCCTGCTCTAGTCCAGAGCTTGCCCTCAGGGTTTAGAGAAGCTAAGTGACGTATGTATGTAAGGCTGTGGAACTAAAGCTGCTAGTCAGTTCTTTTCCCATTTTATCCCTTTCCTTAAAACCGACTCTGAATTTATTTAGAACTTATTTATTTATTTAGAATTTATTCTTATTTATTTAGAGGAAGAACTATGATTTTCAGTCCTTAATGATTTCAGCTTAATTTAAACTCAACTAGAAGAATAAAGTATAAGAATACCTTTTGAGTCACTGATTTAGAAAAGCCAAATCCACTAAGTTTTTGTAGCTCACTGTGGTTATTTAGGCTAATCCAGATCTCTAGTACATTATATCTTATTATTTCATCATTTTCTTATCAGAACTGCCAGCATCTAAATCCATCATATAACCTCAGACAGGTCACTCTGGAGCACTGAGTTTATGTGTTGTCATATCTGCTTCTTCCTTTGCTTGCTTTTCTGAAGGGTCTTCCCTTCCTGTGTGGGTCTGAGCCGTACACCCACCTATCTCACCTTTTGGGGGAGACCACAAGCAGGAAGCATCACATAAACTTAGTGTCATGTATTATCTTTACTTATATCCTGTTTTACTGACTGTTAGCAATATACCTTTGATCAGGTTGCTCAGTATCTGCTCTAAAATTGGACTCAGTCCCATTTATTTTACAATCTCATGTTGTAAGAAATAAATGTAGTGTCCGGCTTAGTAAAGTGGCAGCTTTTGTGTGTCTCATCACACCTGTTACATTCTTTTTTTTTTTTCTTTCCTGAGACACATTCTCACTTTTTTGTTTTGTTTTGAGACAGGGTCTCGCTTTGTAGTTCAGGCTGGCCCTGAGCTCAGCCTCCAACTCACATCACAGCAATGCTCCTGCCTCTGCCTCCCGAGTGCTGGGATTACAGGCGTGGGCCACCACGCGTGGCACTGTGGTATGTGGTACTGGCTGCTGCTGTGCCTGAGTCTCCATGCCCAGTATGGTATGTCGTTACCGGGGAATCGAACCCCAGCCCTTGCGCTTGCAAGACAGGCACCGGAACCACTGAGCTAACTCCCCGGCCCACATTCTTACTTTTGTAGTTCAGGCTAGCCCCAAACTCACTACGTAACCCAGGCAAGACTCAAACTCACAGCAATCTTCCTGCCTCTGTCTCTGGAGTGTGGGATTACATCGTGAACCACCACGCCCAGGATTGTGATATGTGTTACCAGGGATCAAGCTCGGTACCTTGCATTTGCCAAACAGGTGCCAGAACCACTGAGCTAAATCCCTAGCTCCCTATTACATTCTTTATTGGAGTCCAACAAGTGTTTCCAAGTACTCAGTGCCCCACTGTATCAAGTACTATGTATCATTTATATAGCACCAACTAAATACTTTCTCCATTTTAGTCACTGATCGGTGGAGAAGTATGCTAGGGTCTTCTTTTTTCCTCTGTTCATAATAGTTTCTGTATTGGTACTAATCTATGTAGCCTCACAGTCTCTTCTGTAAAAATTGATCATTAAGTTAACAAATATTTATGAAACAATACAATTTTCTCCAAATTTTCCATTGTAAGAGGCCAGTTGTTTTCTTTCCAGGAGTTACACTTGAAGGAAGATACCCTTCTTTTGGAAGCCCAGATTTCTAACTCCCAAGCAGTAAAGAGCCACTGATAATGCAGCTATTCTTAGCATTTGATGCTTCTGCAGACTGGGGGCCAATTCTTTAGCACTAGGTTGTTAGTAGAGGTCAAAATAGGAGTCCTAAACTAATTAGAAGGACTTTGGCTCGTAATCTTCTATCTTGACTGTTTCTTATTATCATTTGAAAGAATCATGCATACCCAAGTAGATGCATATTTATTCATAAAATGGCAATTATTTAAGTAGTTTACATATTTTAAAATACATTAAAACATAAATTAAAGTCTGAGCATTAAGAGTTAGAGATATAGCTCAGTGGTGCCAAGCCTGCCTGGCATGCTCAAGGTCCTGAGTTCAGTCCCCAGTACTGAAGGGAAGGCAGGGATTGACCTTTAGAGAAAAGCAGAAAGAGCGAGACGTGGTGACACGTGCCTGTAACCTCAGCATTTTGGAGGCTGAAGCAGGAGGATGACTGAGTTTGAGGTCAGCCTGGGCAGGATGGTGAGACCCTACCTCAAAAAAAAAAAAAAAGCAGCAGCAGCTATTCCTGAGCCCTGAGGGCTCATGCAGTTTCCTTTTTGGGGGAATCACTGTGGCCCCTTCCTACACTCAGTCTTTGGTTCTTCAGTCCTATCTCACATCCTGTACTTGCTTTATTCTTGATTTCATTATTTAGCTATGCAATTGGATTTTTAAATATCTGAGGTTGGAAACTGAATAGGGTTTTTTCTTTTGGGGTTTTTTTTTGTATTCTTCAACGAGGTCTAGCACAATTTTGGATATGTCATTATGACTATATATACTTGTTGATTTATTTCTTGGGATTGTTTCAGAGTATTATCTCACTGATTATTAGCAAAAGAAAAGAATGTCCTTAACCTCACTCTCCCTTAGTGATTCCGGATTTTATACTCTGTACATTAGAGATAATCAGGCTATTCATATTTACCATTTCAGGGGAGTCAGACACAGTATATTTGATGAAGTGATTTGATCATCTGGAAAATGGTACATTCTGAGAATGAAACCTGAGTTGGCATCCACACCTGTTTTTATTCCTGAGGCTTCTGTCCTTCAGTTCCTTATCAAACAGCAAAGTGCCAGACCACAGCATTTTCTTTTTATGCTTTCTCTCAATTAGTTTGTGTTGGTATTGATGTTCCCACTGTTGCCAAAGTTGTGTAAAATACTACTTTGTATTTTATATTTTTGCAGGGCTCTGTTCTGTTTTTCCTAATCACTATCATGTTCTTTGACTCCAAAGAAAGTAGCTATGCGGTTCCATAAATCTCAGAAACCTAACATCACAGTCTTGTCTGCCCCACCCCCATAACCGGATTGGAACTCAGGACCTTGCTCTTGCCAGGCAGTCATGGTGCTGCTGAACTACCTACCCAAGCCTATAACCTTGTTTTAGGGTTCCTTTATCCTCATTTTTGTAGAGGAACTAAATGTGGAAAGAAAATACAAAATCCTTTCATAGTTGTAAATTAAGACATTAAAAAAGATGAAAAACACTCAAAACTCGAGTTGGTTATGTCATTCCTTCAAAAAAAGTATAGTACACTGTAGCAATTAATATGTCATTAATTTTAAATCATGGCTGCCATCAGTTACAACTTTAGATTTGGAGACTTTAAAAATTATTTGCCTGATAGGTGTATTAGTTCTTTTTCTTCGTATAATAGACACTTAAAGTTTGTTGGCTCATTTTCACTTTATAATTTCTTGCCGGTGTCTGTGCAGGTTATTTGGGATTGCTTTGCTCCAGGCAGCGTGTTGGCTTCAGATCTGCTCCACGTTTCTCTTTCTTGAATCACCAGCATGTTTTTCTCCTAGGGAAAGGCAGAGTGCAGAAATACGAGCCAGACCTCCCAAGCACTTAAAGCCTGTGGCCATGGCTGTGTCTGCTAAAATTACATTGGCCAAAGCTCGCCATTAGTCCAGCCCACCATCAGTTCATAGCAAGAGGCAGAGGATCTGGTGTACAAATCCAGTGCGAGTAGAAAGCTAGGGAAGTAACCAGTCTACCCCTGTAGGGGAGCAAGCCATTAAAGCAGACATTAATTGGCTAGTATACTTCCCATGGGCTACAAAGATGAGAGCACTTGCTTTCTATGAGTAGTTTTCATCTTGGCTACATTATTTTAAAAATTCTCCGGGCCAGGATTTGGCTCAGTGGTTCCTGCGCCTGTCTTGCAAGCGCAAGGACCGGGGTTTGATCCCCGGTTAACCACATACAGTACTGGGCGTGGAGACACACCCAGCAGCAATCAGTACCATATACCACAGTGCCGGGCGTGGTGGCTCACGCCTGTAATCCCAGCACTCGAGAGGCAGAAGCAGGAGGATTGCTGTGATGTGAGTTTGAGGCTGAGCTCAGTCAGGGCCAGCCTGAACTACAAAGTGAGACCTTGTCTCAAAAAAAAAAAAAAAAAAAAAAATCTCCAGTGCTCTTGATTTCTTTCAAAAATGCTCCTGTTAGCCAGTTGTTCAAACAGAGGGTTATGATACTGCCTTCTATGTCTTGTTTGAGGAAGAACTAGAACGGCTGGTTGATTAAAAAATTTAAGAGGTAGATCAAAAGGGAATAGAGCTGGTGTTATGATGTATAACTATAATCCCATCACTTAGGAGGCTGAAGCAGCAGATTGTTGTGATTGAGGCCAACCTGGACTACATAGTGAGTTCAAGGCCAGCCTAACTACAAAGCAAGATCTCTTCTCAAAACAAAACAAAATTGAAAAGTATCAGGTCAAAGGAAACTGTCCTTGTGTTGATAATGTTTTAGTACATTTTGCTCTGCTCTTCCCATTTCTAGTTTATGCGGTCAGCTAGGAAAGGATCATGACATATGTACTTTCTGCTACGTTTCTCTCGAGCATCTGTAACATACCAAAGTGCCATTTTACTCCTTATATGAAGAAATATATTCAGTTGAATATTTATATTTCTGGTTTTGAGTTTATTTTGGTGGTACTTGAAATTTTGAGTTTTTGTATTTATATATTTATTACTGTTTTTAAAAAATCATGTCTTTTTTCTTTCCTTCTAGCCTGAAAATGAAATTTCCTCAGACTGCAATCATGTAAGTACGGATTTTCTGTCACTCACCATATGTGCTTTATATATATGATGACAGATATTGGGATCTTTTCCTGTTGTTTTAGAAAGCTCTGTGTTTTCTTAGATTCTTGTCATCTTAAAAGCATGATAACCTTTTAACAACCATGGTAAAAATCTACAAATTCCCATTCATTGCAGAGTGTGCCACGTAATATCTATGTACTTAGGCTTACAGTTTGTTTTATTTCAGGGGAAATATTTTTGTGTGTTTTATATTACTGTTATTTTACTTATTAATTCTGGGGGTTTTTTTTGGAGACAGAGTGTCACTGTATAGCTATAATTAGCCTTGATCTTTCTAAATAGCTGAGGCTAGCCTCAGACTTGTGGTAATCTTCCTGCCTCTGCCTCCCAAGTGATGGAATTAAAGGCTTGTGCCACCACACCTAGCAAAATTTTCCTTTATTATAACTCTTATAGATCTGTGCCTAACAAGTTGATAATTCTTAAAATACCATATTTAAAAATTTTAAATGTAGTTGTTTATGTGTGGTTGCACATTAAAAGGTGACTAATGTGAAAGTAAATCCATGAAAAATGTATTGGTGGTTTGGTAGATGTCTGTAGAAGTATAGTGCAGATATAAAGCGAATTTTTTCCGGGTAGGGTGATTCGAGAAAAGGCTAAGAGCAAGCTGGACCTTCAGAAAGATGTCTCTCGGGCAGACAGCACTGTGCCACAAAAACTGACAGATTGCACACTCAGGTGAACTATTTACTCTAAAGAAAATCTAGCTAGCTCAATGATTTAAAGTGCAAAATAAAATCAGAAGAGTCCTGGAGGAAAATGGGAACAGAAGGAAGTCTTTTTTTAAGCAAGACACAACCCAAAAAGATGTGACTTATACTTCCTGATTGCTATACTGACTGTAAGCTATAGTAATCAGGAATGTGCAGTAATGCATAAGCATAGACAGAATTGAGAATTCAAAAATGAGTACGGTTAAGCCATGCATGGTGGCGCATACCTGTAATCTCAGCACTTAGGACACTGAGGCAGGAGGATCACTGCGCATTCAAGGCCACTCATACTACATATTGAGACCCTGTCACATACACACACACACACACACACACACACACAAGAACAAAGTACATTTATCTGTAGTTAGTTGGTGGGGAGGATGTGAAACAAGATATTGCTGTGTAGTTCAGCCTGGCTTTGAGTTCACTTCATAGTCTGGCCTGGCTCAGAACTTGGAACAATCCTCCTGCTTCATCCTCCTGTGTGCTGAGATTATAGGTGTATGTGTAGTTAATTGATTTTTAACAAGGAAGCTGAGATAATTTGGTAGAGGAAAGAATAGTCTTTATAACAGTGGGACAACAAAGAATGAAACCCTGCCTCTCACACTGTGTGAAAAAACTTACATGAAAGAGCTAAATTGTAAAATTTATAGAATAAAATATAGGTATAAATCTTTATAACCTTAGATTAAGGTTGTAAAGCAATGCTTTCTTAGATGTGACATCTAACAAACAAGAAAATCTTTGAGAAGTAGACATTCACTAAAATTAAAAAAATTTTGTGCTTTAAAAATGCTATCAAGCCTGGCCGTGGTGGTGTGCACCTGTAATTCTAGTCCATGGGTTACTAAGGCCAAAGGGTGATGAATTTGAGGCAGCTACATAAAGAAACTCTGTCTCAAAAGAAAAAAAAGACACTGTCAAGAAAATTGAAAGACAACCCATAAAATATGAGAAAGTAATCACTGTTTTCTGGTAAGGGTCAGGTTAATATTGAGAGCATAACAGTCTCTTACAACTCCAAAGTAAAGAAGTATAGTGCCGGGGAGTTAGCTCAGTGGTTCCGGCGCCTTGCAAGCACAAGGACCCAGATTTGATCCTCAGTAACCACATACAATACTGGGCATGGAGATTCTCGACCAGCAGCAATCAGCACCACATACCACAGTGCCAGGCGTGGTGGCTCACACCTGTAATCCCAACACTCGGGAGGCAGAGGCAGGAGGATTGCTGAGATGTGAGTTTGAGGCTGAGCGCAGGCCAGCCTGAACTACAAAGCAAGACCCTGTCTCAAAAAACCTAAAAAAAAAGTATAGAGTGAAGTGTGTAGTTCAGTGGTAGAGCATGTGGCTCACTGGGGACTGAACTTGGGACCTTCGACTTCAGTATATCTCCAGTCCTTTTTTATTTTTTATAATGTTGAGACAGGGTCTCGCTAGATCACTAAATTGCTCAGGCTGTGTTTGAATTTGCCACCCCACGCTTCACCCTCCCAGAGTACTGCAATTATAGGGGTGCACAACTATGAATTCTGTTAACTTCTTGGCACAGTTATCCTCTTTAACATGATAAGAATAAAATATCTGCTGAATTTCTAGGCAGCATTGCTTCTGATCAAAGTGACTCAGTTTGTAAATTTTACACAGACTGAAAAGAACTATAAATGAGTTATAAAACCAATAGGTATGTTGGGCCAGGAATTTAGCTCAATGGTTCCAGCACCTACCATGCAAGCACAAGGTTCTGAGTTCGATCCCCAGTAACCACATACCACAATGCTGGGTTTGATAACTCATGCCCACCAGCAATCAGTACCAGGTACCACAGTGCCATTCATGGTGGCTCATGCCTGTAATCCCAGCACTTAGGAGGCAGAGGCAGAAGGATTGCTGTGTGTTTGAGGCTGGCCTGGACTACATAGTGAGCTCAGGGTCAGCCTGAACTACAAAGCAAGACCTTGTCTCAAAAAAAAAAAAAAAAGAGAATTGCACTTTAGTACAAGAAAAAATGTCTAAATTGTACTGCTTTTATTTTATCTGTATATTTTTTCCTTTTATCTATGGATGAGATGATATTTTGTCACTTGCCTTGTAAGTATGTCTTGTCCATCTTTGTAAGTGGTTTTTATCATGTATGGTGACCACTGATAATAAATATCATACTTTTCTAACAGACTTTTTTCTTTTGTATGGTTTTCTCTCGACCATAGTTGTTGTGGAATTACAAACTGAACCTGACTACTGATCCCAAATTTGAATCTGTGGCCAGAGAGGTTTGCAAATCAACTATATCAGAGGTAGGTGGTAAAACAGTTTTTTGTGACTTAGAAGAGAAAATTAACATCTCTTGAGCAAACCAGCAATTAAGGGAGGAATGACTCACATATTTTACTTGGAATTTATATTTGACTTGGTTGAGAGATAGGAATAGGGTGTAATTAGATTTCTTTTTATTAACACTACCTACACTGACCGTGAGACACTGTTGACTAACTCCAGTTCTGTTGGTCCGCACACATCCCGTGCACCTACAGAGGTTATTTTGGCTGCTCTCACACCTTCACATCTGCCGTGCCTGAGGCAAATCCAAAACTATTTTCCCTGGAGGCTGATAAACATTTGTCAGTGTGGCTTGACAGTTGGATCAATTGAACCACAGGGGCATATGCTTCAAATAACAGGACTTAGTGCTATGACGGTTCTGGATATTCACATTCATACAGTTACAAATTGATCCTGAGTGTAAAGACAAAAACAGTGAATGAAAATGGATAGCACTATACACACATACTAATGGGAGGAATTTTTGAATTATTTATCTTGGCTCAATGTGAAGAACAAATAATGCCAGTGAAAATTGTGGGGATTTGTTTTTAGAGTTGGGACATTGCAAGTTGATCGTGAACTCACTATGTAGCCCAGGCTGGCCTTGAACTTGTAGCAGTCCTCCTGACTAAGCCTATCAAGTGCTAGGATTATAGCCATGTACCATGAAGCTGGGCTGAAAATTGTGGCATTTGAAATTTCACTTTTAGGGGAGAATTTTAAATCAGTAATCAGTTTTAAATCAGAAAGCCTTAAATTATCGCACATTGAAATACAAAAGTTATGGAGAGAGTGGTTGATCTTTCTTATTTTCCTTTCTTTCTTTCTCTTTCTCTTTCTCTTTCCTTTCTTCCTTTTCTTTCATTTCCTCTCCTTCCTTCCTTCCTTCTTTCTTTCTTTCCTTTCTTTCTTTCATTCTTTCTTTCTGTAGTGGAGATCAAACCCAAGACCTCATACTTGCAAGACAGGCGGTGATGCCACTGTGTTAAACCTTTGGGTTGGGTTGCTATTTCTCTGTTCCAAAGTTAAAACTTGTCCTTGAGTTGACAATATTGATGACACAGATCAGAGCCACGTCTTAGCTGAAGGAAGGCTCTGTCCCACCCAGGAGACCTTTTGCTTCTGTTTCATATCTGCATCATTTCTGGGTCTGGGGGACTGGTCAGTATTAGGTCCTCCACAACCCGATGGAAATGTTTTAGTCTTTTAAAGTCATAACCCTTCAAATTTACTTTGTGGCTTTAGAACAGAATTGCATATTTTTGAAAAATTGATCTTTGGTTTCTATCTTTAGTATTCTACATTTAAACTCCCTTAGCTGCCTGTATGACTAAACTTCCAACTCAAAAATCTCAAGAGGAAGAGTGATTACTTAATAAAAATACTAACAAAGAAACAATCCCAGTCTTCAACTGTAAATGCTTATATATTCTCACTTTATTATGGAACTATTATAAGTAGGAGGGTGGGATGCAGCTCAATGGTGTAGCACCTGCCTACTACGTGTAAAGCCTTGGCTTTAAGAACTTCATACCAAAAAAGAAAAAAAAGTTTTGGGTTTTTTTAGGGTTTTTGAGACAGGGTCTC
>PVIR01044925.1:0-10982 GCA_004026965.1 Petromus typicus
TATGTTATAACCATTTCTTAGTGGATACCCAGATTACTCTAATACTCATTTACTTTCCTTGCCTATAATTTTGTTGCCTTTTTTTTTAATACCAAGAATGAAACTCAGGGCCTCGGCACTGGCCAGGCAGGCATTGCATTACTGAGCTATGTACCCAACCCTAGTCTTTTGTGTTGTTTTTGTTTTTTTATTGTTGTTTTTTTTTTTGAGACAGGGTCTCACTTTGTAATTCAGGCTGGCCCTGGGCTCAGCCTCAAACTCACATCACAGCAATCCTCCTGCCTTTGCCACCTGAGTGCTGGGATTACAGGTGTGAGCCATCACCTCTGGCGCTGTGGTATGTGGCACTGATTGCTGCTGGGGTGAGTCTCCACGCCCAGTATTGTTATGTGGTTACCGGGGATTGAACCTGGGTCCTTGCGCTTGCAAGACAGGTGCTGGAACCACTGAGCTAACTCCCCAGCCCTTCTTTTTTGTTTTTTAAAGAAAAAAAAATCTTCTCTGATTTCAAGCCTGTGGTTATCTCCTGGGGTCTACCACTTTGTCGTGCCACTTTCTTTATGTTCATAATTGATTTTTTATTCATATATGATCTAGTGTTAATATCTTGGTGCGTTGATTAAGTAATTTGATGTTGAATCTGTATCTGTTCACATAAGCAATACGATTAAGAGGCCAGGGATTTAGCTCAGTTGTTCCGGTACCTGCCTTACAATAAGTGCAAGGGACCTGGTTTGATCCCCAGTAACCATATACAACAATGCCAGATGTGGTGACTCATGCTCACCAGCAATCTGTACCACATCCAGGCCTGTCATCCCAGTACTCGGGAGGCAGAGGCAAGAATGTTGAGCTCGAGGCTGAGTTCAGGACCAGCCTAAACTACAAAGCGAGACCTTGTCTCAACAATACAATTGAAATTCTACACTTTCAATTAAATTTTTGTGCATGATCATGATATAAATGGGGAGCGTTACTGTCTATACAGTAAATATTGTTAACGTTATTTCATGTATTTAGGGGTTTCTTTTGCGGGACAGAGGATCAGATGTTGAGAATTTGGACAAACTTATGAAGACTAAAAACATACCTGAAGCTCATCAAGATGCATTTAAAACTGGTTTTGCAGAAGGTTTTCTCAAAGCTCAAGCATTAACACAAAAAACCAATGGTAGGTTGATTTGAGAAGAATAGCTGAAAGGATGTCAAAAACCTACATTTAAATTATTACAAATGACTTTTCTAAAATCAGCCATCCTGTTTCCCAGCACGCAGGATTCTGAGGCAGGAGGGTCACCGTGAATTTGAGATCATCCTGGGTTACATAGTGAGATTCTTGCTAAAGAAATGAAAAAGAAAATATGATCTTCATACAGGGTTTATTCCACTATATTTATAAATTAAGGTATATTGAATGCATAGACTATGGGCAGTTTAACTTTTTCAGGAGAGAAAGGATAGCTATATGGAAGCTCACACCTGTACTGTAATCCCATCACTCAGGAGGCAGAGGCAGGAGGATTTCTGTGAGTTCTGGGCTCGCCTGGGCTGCATAGTGAGTTCAGGACTAGCCTGAACTGCAAAGCGAGACCCTTTCTAAAAAATAGGAGAAAGAGAAAAGAAAGAAATACGTGGTTTTATGAAGTTAAGAGGAAAAGGGTGTTGAAAGGAACCCATGCAGTTACGCACAAGAAAGCCAACTTCCAAATTGCATGTGATAAAAAAGTATGATCATGCATAATCTAATATTTGCATTTCATTAAGGTATACTATCTAATTGGTGGCATTTGATTTAAGGCTTTCTCCTTTTCTTCCAGATTCCCTAAGGCGAACTCGTCTACTTCTCTTTGTTATCGTGCTACTTGGCATTTATGGACTCTTAAAAAATCCATTTTTATCTGGTAAAGGTTCTTTTATTTTACATGTTACTTTTTTTTTTTTTTTGACACAGGGGTCTTATTTTGTAGTTCTGGCTGGCTTTGAGCTCCCTGTGTAGCCCAAATTAGCCTTGAACTCATAGCAAGCCTCCTGCCTCTGCCTCTAGAGTGCTGGGATTACAGGCCTGAGCCACCACGCCCAGCACTGTGGTATGTGGTACCAATTGCTGGTGTACGTGAGCCACTGTGCCCGGCGTTGTTGTATGTGGTGACTGGGGATCGAGCTTGGGACCTTGTGCTTTTGAGGCAGGTGCTGGAACCTCTGAACTAAATCCCTGGCCCTACATGTTACTTTTTTATTTCTTTAAATACTCTTCCTTATCTATATTTATGGATTTATGATGTAGCCTTTCTCTGTTACTATAATGAAATACCCAGTATTCTTTATAAAGAAAAGAGGTTTCTTTAACTTGAAATTCATAAGCATAGCACCTGATGAGGACTTCTTGGGGGGACTTCATTATAGGACCTTTCATTCCTAGTGGTTGGTTTCCCAGACTTTTAGAAAATGATGCATGTTGAGTGATCAAATGTTAGTTTATACATAACTTTTTAATAACAGTAGAAGTCAATCTTGTGTTTCAAAGACAAGTCTATAAATTGAATCTTTGTTAAAGTAACTGAATAAATTTAGTATTTTTCAGTTTCTAGTTTTGAAATATGATTATGATATCACATGTAAGTGGTTCTGTTTAATTTTTCAACTGTCATTCGGTTTTTGCCACATATTTGTTCTCTACAATTAATTGTCTAAGATCCTTAAACCCTTTATTAGGCTTGCACTATTAGTGTCCATTCTAGAATTATTGTTGTACATATTTATTCTCTCACTTGTATGTTGTTGATGTATTGGGCATTTCTTCTTCTTGTTGTTGGTCTTTTTCTCCTTTTGTCTGAGGGATTGAACTCTGGGTGTGTTCTGAGTCCTTTCTGTTTGTTTTTTATTTTGAGACAGTCTCAGTGAGTTGCCCAAGTGGGCATGAGGTTGAGATTCTCCTGTTTTAGTCTCCCAGAACATTGGAATTACAGACATGTGGCTCTGGATCTGGCAAGGATTTCTTTTCTTTGTCTTATTTTTGCATCTAAATCTCACTGTATCTTAATACAATATTTTAGTCTCTTGGGGAAATTAGAAGTCATTCTTTTTTTTTTTTTTTTTGAGACAGGGTCTTGCTTTGTGGTTCAGGCTGGCCCTGAGCTCAGCCTCCAACTCACATCACAGCAATCCTCCTGCCTCTGCCTCCCGAGCGCTGGGATGACAGGCGTGAGCCACCATGCCAGCACTGTGGTATGTGGTACTGATTGCTGCTGGGCGTGAGTCTCCATGCCCAGTATGGTATGTGGTTATCAGGGATCGAACGCGGGTCCTTGTACTTGCAAGACAGGTGCTGGAACCTCTGAGCTAAATCCCCGGCCCTAGAAGTCATTCTTATTTATGACTGCTCTAATTGAAAACTAGGACCTGAGAGGTGACATTTTTTTTTTTTTTCTTTTTTCTTTTAGTCTTTTAGACAAGGTATCACTTTGTAGTTCAGACTGGTCCTGAACTCAGTATGTAGCCCAGGCGAGCCTAGAACTCACAGCAATTCAAGGAGAATAATTTTTGATTTTAACTGGACAGCATAAAGACTTGTGTCTTTAATGAGACTCATTTACTATTTGAAGGTGATCTAGACATCCAGAAGACCTAGTTTCTGTTCTTACTTCCATTCACTGTGTTTGAACTGAGACTTCTCGGGTGTGTTTTTAGGCTTTGCTTTCTTGCTTCTAAAAAATTAAGTTGTTGCAATTTTATTATTCTAGTGAATATTAACATATTTTCTTTCATTTAGTTCGCTTCCGGACAACTACAGGACTTGATTCTGCAGTAGATCCTGTTCAGATGAAAAATGTCACTTTTGAACATGTTAAAGGTGTAAGTTAAGCTTTCTTTATCTTCTTTATGTATAATTGATACTCTATATAAAGTCAGTATTTGATTCTAAAGGTTGTTCTGAAATAGTAAATAGTAGCAACCTAAGTGCCTTAATGGGGACCAAAGTAAAGAGGCTCTGGAGTTCTGGGAGAGGGCTGTAACTTTAAGATTGTCTAGGTTTGACTCTGGAATTGGATAGGTTAGAAAAAATAGTAGGAGATAAGGCAAAGGAGTTATATAAGCCCAGATGGCATATAACTCAACTTTCAATGTTGTGTGATCATGATGTATATGTAAAATGTACCAATAAGAATTCAGTTAGAAAATTTTTTGAAAGACAATTATCCATTCTCAATCTATCATTTCCAAAGTCAAAACATCAGATTAGTAGAGCATTTATAAGAGTACAACGTAGGACTAAGATTCTACAATTCATATTTAGAGAGATAAATAGAAACCAGGAGAAGAAGGCGTTATAAATGCTAATTTTTGCTCAGTAAAAATGGGTTCCGTTGAAGAATTTTGAAGGGTAAAATGGCATCGTTTGACTTGACGTTTAATGAGAAGAGTCGGGACACAGTGTTCATACTCTGGAGTCTAGAAAGGAAGAGAGCAGAGAGCTCGTCGCCCGGAGTAGTCTAGGCAGGAAGTGATGGTGGCTCAGATAAACATTGCATTGGAATTGGTGAGACGTAGTTTGATTCTGAATACATGTTTTGGAGGTGGATACAGGAGGTGGATAAGTTCTGATTAGAACTTATTAGAACTTAAGGGTATAAGAGAAAAAAGAGTCAAGAAGACCACAAGGTTTAAGTATGAACGAACAGTTGGAACAGTTGCCATTTTCTGAAATTAAAAGCAAGCTGTGAGTAAGCACAAATTGGGAGCAAAGATTAGAAATTCAGTTGTATATGTGTATATGATCTATTAAAATGAGGACCTGCCTACAAGGTAGGTAAGGGGCATAAGCTAGAAGAAAGTGTTTCTATTGTGAGAGAGAGGGATCCACTTTGTGAAACAGCTTTGAGGGGTCAAGTGAGAACTGGATATTCATTTTAGCAACATGTAGGTTATTGATGTACTCGATGATGAACAGTTTCAGTGGGATAGTTGGGGTTAAATCATGAGTATAATGAGTCTACAAGAGATAGCAGTTGAGATGGAATAGACATTTACAAATAATTCTTGAATTTCATTTGAAAAAGGTACATATTTGTGGCAAGGGATACAGCTCAGTGATGCTGTATCTGCCTGGTAAGTGCAAGGTCCTTGAGTTGGATACCAGTCCCGCACTCGCCCCCCCCCAAAAAAAAAGGAAAAGAGAAAAGGTACATAGATAAGTCATCTCCTAGTAGGAAATAAAGTATAGAAGTAGTAGGTGAAATTGTGAAACCAGAGTCAGGTTCTTCCGCTAGGAATGTGGATGGAAGAGAGATGTGTAATTTCTGAAAAAGTATAAAATGTTGCGAGTAAACGATAATGAGTATAATGAGTGGCCAAGGGAAATATTGACTGCTGGAAGCATTGAAATTTGGAATCATAAATTTATATCTTAACCAGGCAACATAAATATTTTCTTTTCTTTTCTTTTTTTTTTTTTTTTTTGATACAGGGTCTTACTTTGTGGTTCAGGCTGGCCCTGAGCTCAGCCTCAAACTCATCACAGCAATCCTCCTGCCTCTGCCTCCCGAGTGCTGGGATTACAGGCGTGAGCCACCACGCCCGGCACTGTGGTGTGTGGTACTGGTTGCTGCTGGGCATAAGTCTCCACACCCAGTATTGCATGTGGTTCCTGGGGATCGAACCCGGGCCCTTGCGCTTGCAAGACAGGCACCAGAACCACTGAGCTAAATCCCTGGCCCCCAAAATATTTTCTTCTACTAGTTTCTATTTATCTCTTCAAATGTGAATTGTGAAATGTTAGTTTTGTACTGTACTCATAGATGTTCTACTAATCTGATGCTTTTGATTTTGGGAATGATAGATTGAGAATGGATAATTGTCTTTCAAAAAATTTTTTTTAAATTGAATTCTTTTTTTTTTTTTTTGAGACAGGGTCTCGCTTTGTGGTTCAGGCTGGCCCTGAGCTCAGCCTCCAACTCACATCACAGCAATCCTCCTGCCTCTGCCTCCCGAGTGCTGGGATTACAGGCGTGAGCCACTTAAATTGAATTCTTTACTGGTACATTATATTGTATTTTATTTATTTTTTCTTTGGAGACATGGTCTTGCTTTGTAGTTCAGACTGGCCTCAAACTCACTATGTAGGCCAGGCCAGCCTTGCACTCACAGCAGTCTTCCTGTCTCTGCCACCCGAGTGCTGGAATTGCAGGCAGGAGCCACCATGCCTGGCATTGTGGTGTGTGGTACTAATTATGGATCACGCCTGGCATTGTGGTATGTGGTTACCGGGGATCAAACTTGGAACCTTACGCTTGGAAGGCAGGTGCCAGAACCACTGAGCTAACCACTCAGCCCTCTTTGTTTTGGAGATGGACTCTTCTGTGCAGTGCTGGAAGTACAGTTGTGCACCACCACGTCTAATTTCTTGTGTGGGAAGATACACTCTTTTAATAAAATAGCCAAAATTTGTTAAACATATGTTTTTGAAGTGTACTGTGTTCGCAAGACATGCACAAACTATACATCATCACAGAGTGTGCACACTTAATGTTAATAGTGCCCAAGAAACAATATTAATGTAGAACCTCCCCAGGGCCTCTGCAAGTCACTCTGTCCTCCTTGCTGTGGATATTACTTTTCCTGATATGATACATTATGTGTGCTTATTTTAAAATTTTTTTATAGCTGTAATAATGCCTATGGAATGTGTCCTTTTAGGTTTGACTTCTTTTAATCAATATGACATTTTTGATGTCCAGCCATGTCATTTATCCTCATGGCATAATATGCCATTTTACAGATATTGCAATACTGTATATTTATTCTCATCTATGTTTTCATGTGGTTGTGTCTAGTTTTGGCTTCAAATAATGTTGATATGAGTAATATTCTTTGACATGTGTCTTGGCGAACCATATACAGACATTTCTCCTGGGTCTTGCAATGAGTAGGACTTTGTTTTTAACCATTAACTTTGTAACCATTTTCCCGGTACTGGGGATCAAACCCAGGACCTTACCCTTGTACAGCAGATGCGGCACCACCGAGCTAAATCCTCAGTTAACTTTGTGAACATTTTAATAAAACTATGGAATTAATCAGAATAATTTTCAAAGACCTACCATACCTAACAGAAACTAATCTCAACACTTTGACTGTTTAGCAGTTGTAATACTTTCTAGCCAGGTGTAGGGGTGCAAACCTGTAATCCAAGCACTTGGGCAGCTGAAGCTGGAGGATCACTGCGCGTTTCAGGCCAGCCTCAGCTATAAAGTGAGTTCAAAGCCAGCCTGAACTATAAAGTAAGACTCTTTCAAAACCAAACCAAAAAAATTAAAGTATTTCCTGCAAATACTTAGGAGAAATTTCCTAGAAATACTGGTATAAAGTAATCATGACCAAAAATTTTAGGTTTTCAAATTTCCCTTAAGCCAGGCTTTGGGTAGTTTCTTTAAACCCTTCCTGATATTCTTTTTTTGTTTTTTTCCCCTGCCTGAGAAAGTGTAAAAAGTTCAAATGATTTTCATTGGGATAATTAGGAGATATTGTATAATAATTGGAAATAAGGATAAGGAGAGAAGCATTTGAGTGTTTATGAGGGCGCACTTACTCTCTGATATAAAGAGAAAGCCAAGTTTATTCTATAGTCATATTAAATTTACGGTGCTTAAAGAAGAATTTAAGAAATTTAACCAACTAAAAGTATAATTTGAACTATCTGACAAATTATTTTACTGTAGGTGGAGGAAGCTAAACAAGAATTACAGGAAGTTGTTGAATTCTTGAAAAATCCACAGAAATTTACTGTACTTGGTGGAAAACTTCCAAAAGGTAGAGTATGTTTCCCCTTACCTTGATTTTATGTCAATAACTACTGTAATATATTGTTAAATGTTCTTTTGTCAGAGTTTAACTGATTGAAATTTAGTTAATTGCTATTTAAAAAATATTTGCTTTTATTTTGGACATAGGCCTCTATCACCCTTTTTTTTGAAAAAATAATTTACTATTTTTATATGTTGAAACTTTCTTTTTTAAATTTTTAAAAATTTTTTTTTGAGACAAGGTCTTTCTTTCTAGTTCAGGCTGGCTCTGACCTCACTTTGTAGCCCAGGTTAGCCTTGAACTCAGCAATCCTCCTGCCTCTGCCTCCTGAGTGCTGGGATTACAGGCATGAGCCACCACAGCCGTACTGTGGTATGTGTTTACTGGGGATCGACCTTGCACTTGCTAAGAAGGCACTGGAACCGTTGAGCTAAATCTCTGGCTTGAAAATTTTTTTTAAAGAGGGGATTGAAATTTAGAACCTCACACTTGCCAAGCAGGCACTGTGCTGCTGGTGACGTATTCCCAGTGTGATACGTTGATAGTTTTGAATTGCAAGCATAGTCTGAAAGTTTGTTCTTTCTATACCTGAAACCTATAGTCACTATTTTTAATATTTTGCTGGCTTTTTCTCTACACATATGCATTTACTTAGCCATTTGAGAATAAACTATAGACATACTACTCCATTACTCCTAAATATATTACTTGTGATAGGGATACTGTGAATAAGGATATTTTAAATAATTGCAGTATAATTTTTGAAATTAGTAAATTTATTGAGAATACAAAACTATAACCAGTTCATATTCTGTAACTAGATGTCAGCAGTAGTTCCAACAGTTATTGAAGGACTTTCCGTTGGTGTCCTTGTCCTCCATCCCGATGTGTCAGGAGCCAATCCAGGATCACACCTAGATTCGGTTTTATCAACAGTATGAGACATTTCCTCATCCTTTTTAAGGAACTAAGGGATGAGAGGATCTTTTATAATGTTTACAATTGTGAAGTGTTAATTATTATTTATAGCATATTTAACCATTTATATCTAATTTTTTGTTAAAAATAGGATTGTGATGACCATACTAATACGGTTTTTGTCCCCATACTTATGTCCCTAGAATAAATTCCTGGAAGTAGACTTGCTGAATTAAAGCGAAGTCCTCTTTCTTATACTGCTTGATGTCTCTGTGGGAATTTAGGACAGTATGAAGTGTGTGATTGGGCCTACATTTATGAAATTGGTGCCCTAACATAAATCATAGAAATGGCTACTTACTGTCCTTATTGTAATCAAGGAATATCTTATAAATGTGTGGAAAATCTGCAGATACTAAGATACAGTCTCTAGAAGTTCGTGTGATTTAAATTGTAAAGATGATTTAAATCAGTTAGGTATCAGTAAAAGTAGGGTAGTTGGCAGTCTTTTTTTTTTTAGATGCTTTTGTAGTTCAAGGTCTTACTTTGTATAGCTCAGGCTGGCCCTAAGCTCACTATGTAGCCCAGGCAAACCTTGAGCTCACAGCAATCCTCCTGTCTGTCTACTGAGTGTTGGGATTACAGGTCTGAGCCACCACGCATGGCAGTTGTCAGTGTTTTTGAGCTATTCTTTTTTCTTTGTTTGAGACAGGGTCTCACTTTGTAGTTCAGGCTGGCCCTAAGCTCAGCCTCCAGCTCACATCACAGCAGTCCTCCTGCCTCTGCCTCCCAAGTGCTGGGATTACAGGCGTAAGCCACCACACCCAGCACTGTGGTATGTGGTACTGGTTGCTGCTGGTGTGAGTCTCCACACCCAGTATTGCATGTGGTTACTGGGGATTGAACCCAGGCCCTTGCGCTGGTGAGACAGACGCAGGAACCACTGAGCTAAATCCCTGGCCCTTTTTGAGCTATTCTTGAAATTTTTTTGTTACAATGCAGCATCTGTGTAGCTTTATTACTTTTTAAATATAGTCTGTATATTTACAAACTTACAAAGCTGTGATAAGAATCAGGTTCTGTTTTTCCATTTGGCAAAGTTTAAAAGAATAGACAGTTAACATCTGTGTATTATTTACCTATACTCAATACTTGTTAATGTTCTGTAATACTTACTTTGTGTGTGTGCGTGCACACACGTACATGTAGTATGCTTTCTCCCTGAACATTTGAAAGCAAGCTGTATTTAGTATCTGTTTTGTTACGTATCCTCCCAAGAATGGGAACAATGTCCTGATTCATAGTTCTTAAGGAAAACACTGCTTTTGTAAAAATACTCTCCAGTATTTGTTTTTTATGGAAAGGCATCAAGATTCATGCATTACATTTGATTGTCTTTTTTTTTTTTTTTTTTAGTTTTTTGAGAACAGGGTCTGGCTTTGTAGTTCAGGCTGGTCCTGAACTCTGCCTTGAACTCAGCAATCCTCCTGTCTCTGCCTCCCAAGTGCTAGGATTACAAGAGTGAGCTACCAACCTCAGCCTTGTGCTATGTGGTGCTGATTGCTGGTGGGTGTGAGCCAGCATGCCCAGCATTGTTGTATGTGGTTACTAGGATCGAAGAACCTTGAGCTTGCAAGATAGGCATTGAACCACTGAGCTAAATCCCTAGCCTGATTGTCTTTTCAGTATTTTTAGTATATATATAGGTTTATATTATTTAGCTTCATAAATGTCTTTATACTCTGCTTATATATTTGTGCATGTGTGTGTGTGTGTGTGTGTGTGTGTGTGTGTGTATATGCACATCACCTCTTGTTTTCTATCTTGCTAACACATAAATAATACTTAAATGACAGGAAAATTAATTATGGAGATCTTGAAGGGAATGATTAATAGACATGAATGTTTTCCTGTGTATGAAAATGTTGATTTATATAACTTCAACTTCAAAATTGTGTAAATTGTTTTATAGGTTCTTAATGAAGATTTTTTAATAAAAAATTTGAATCATTTTTGTGTTTTTCTTAGGAATTCTTTTGGTTGGACCACCAGGAACAGGAAAGACACTTCTTGCCCGAGCCGTGGCAGGAGAAGCTGATGTCCCTTTCTATTATGCTTCCGGATCAGAGTTTGATGAGATGTTTGTGGGTGTAGGAGCCAGCCGAATCAGAAATCTTTTTAGTATGTTGTGGTGTATTTCGTATGCAGTGTTAAATTGTGTTAATTTCAGGGAAAGACTGTTTCTTGTCTTTTTTTTTTTTTTT
>PVIR01044926.1:0-10965 GCA_004026965.1 Petromus typicus
AACATATTAAATTTCTAGTGTAGTTCTGAATGATTTCTTCCCTTATATGGCAAGTTATTGATTCTCATTTCATTGGATATTTTGTAAAATACTCTTGATGGAGTGCATGTTTCCTAGGAATCTTCCAGTCCCCTGCATTTCGAGTCTACTTAGGTAGAGGCTCTCAAGATACTCAGAGTTTTCAAGATTTCTGTGTTAGACATTTTGAGAGTAAAACCAGCCCCAGAAAATGTAGGTTTTGAAATGAAGCTCTGAAACAAAAACAGTTTGATGACACTCACAGGTGAAATAGCTACACTCCTAACATAGAAATTCAAAGTGTTTTTAAAATAAATGGCAAGTTGTCAGCAAACATAGCCTGATGTGATTTCAACTGAAAATTTTAAGTTGATGAAAGAATAGAGAATCAAAAAGTAGAAGAGAGGGGATATAGCTCAGTGGTTCCGGCTCCTGTCTTGCAAGCTCAAGGGCCCAGTTTTGATCCCCAGTAACCATATACCATACTGGGTGTGGAGACTCACCCCAGCAGCAATCAGTACCACATACCACAGTGCTGGGCGTGGTGGCTCACACCTGTAATCCCAGCACTCGGGAGGCAGAGGCAGGAGGATTGCTGTGATGTGAGTTTGAGGCTGAGCTCAGGGCCAGCCTGACCCACAAAGCGAGACCCTGTCTCAAAAAACCTTTAAAAAAATAAGAGTAGAAGAGAAAACACACATGCACACAACAACACATATTATGTATTCAGTAAATATTTATCAGTTGCTTACAATACAGAAAACCTAGTCCCTGAATTTACTAACCTTAGAGTGAAGTACGGAAGACTTGAAGCAAACACTTAATTGAATTAAGTGTAATAAGTTTTAGGATTGGGCCGGTAACTGGTATTACCAAAAACGGAGTCAGAGACATCCCTGAAGAAATATTTGAATATATTGTTGCTGCATATTACTTTCATCCTATGTATCTTCCTGCCTGTTGGGGGTGTATCGCTTAGCTCTCGGCTCTATTTTCTGTTCTAACAGGACCTGTAAGGCACCAGGAAGTCATCTGCTCTCCATTTCTGGACCTTTCTGGTTTTCAGTTTCATGGACAGAAAGTCTGGGAACTGGATGATTTTACCAGGAGTGTGAGAGATTAATGACATGGTATTTTTCTCCTTTTCCCCATATGCATCTTGTTCATTGCTTTCCATTAGGAGGCGCATCTCTTCTAGGCTCCTACAGACTTCCACAAATCCTTTGGTCCCAGGCCATGGGCTTTCAGTGGCTAGCTGGTAATGAGTGTTGACCTTATATCTGCTGTTCTATTATTCGCTCATTAGACTAGTCCAGTTGTTTAATGATATGCACTCTCCATTTTCTGGTCCGTTCCCAAAAAAGGAGACAGAAAAAATGTTGAATGCTTCTTGCTCTGTCTCCCAGTGATCCTTGGCCCTGTGTAGGTATGTCTGAAGAGACTTAATACAATTCCTGTGGCAGTTGTATGGTTTGAGCACCTTGCTTCGGGAGATTTGGGTGTGATTTCTAGGGTGCAAATTGTATTTTGACCCTGACCGGGTTTTCATTTTAATAACTTTTCAATGTGACCCCTGATAGTCACATCATATGTACTCACTTTACTTCTTTCACCAGCTCTCTGAGAGTTCAAGATCCATCTTAAAGGGCACTGTAAACAAAGAAGGTGTCAGATAACTTGTCCCTTGACCTAGTAGTCACCACAGCAGAGGTTTATGTCTCATGAATGTTTAGGCTGTGCTACATGTGATTCTACTTTCTTGTCTATAATTTGTTAAGGAGCTTGAAGATGTTTATGTTGGAACCCTGCTAATAGCCTTTCTAACTAATGTTGAAGAGAGAAAATCCAGAAGGAAGAAACCCTTGGGTCTCAATTTAAGAAATGTTACTATGGGGCCAGGGATTTATTTCGCTCAGTGGTTCTGGTGCCTCCCTTATAAGCTCAAGGGTCCAGGTTCGGTGTCCAGTAACCACATACAACAATGGCGGGCATGGAGACTCAAAGCCCACCAGCAATGAAAAACACATACCACAATGCTGGAGAGATTTGAGTATATACTGGAGGAAGATACTTGTCTCCTTTGAAGTGTAATTGTGCTGTTGAAGCCAGAAATCAGATAAACTCTAGTACTTCTTAGCAGGACATGTTTTCCCAGGCCTGGAGACTCCATCCAGAGGAAGAGCTAGTGAGTAATGGCCGCTGCTGCAGCCTGGCTTCCTACCTGGCTGCAGTTCAAGGCAGCAGGTTCTCATTACTTTTTACTTTCTCTCTCTTTCTTTTAATGTGTTCTTGAAATTGAATTAAATTTGCTTCCTCCATAGTGTGTGTTGACTTTTAAATGACTTCCTGGTGGGTTTTCTTCAAGATCTTCAGCCACAGTGCAGAGGTTCTCAGGGTGAAATGAAGGGTCCAATCCAGTGAGAAAACAGTGTGTTATTTCCTCACCTTCAAGTTTAACTGGAAGATGCTGTGCTGTGACCAATCACAGTCTTTATTTCCCCCGAGTGATTTTGCTTTCCCTGCTGGGATGACCTAAGTCAATTACTCTCCTCTCCCTGAGAGGTTGTTAGGCTTCATTCGCAGAGCAAACAAAAAAAATCATAAATTCATACTTTCTTTCAGGAAAATTGCCAATCTTGGTGAAACGATTGCATTTGCTATGGATACTGGAATGCACTGTCTGTGGGAGATTTGGAGCTGAAAGTCAAGATCTCCTGTAAATTTGTCCTGCTCAGAAAGACATTGTGTTCCCTTAGATTTTGAGAGTGGATTTGCATTGATAATGTCTTGATAGTTGTTCATTTTTAAAATTCATTTATCCATGAAACAAATATAATTTGAACATTGACTGTGTACTAGACGCACAATAGATAGGATCCTCACTCTTATGGAAATAGCATTTCACTGGTGAGGGGCAGGCACTGAACAATCAAAAAGGTGTCAGATATTAGAAAAAGAGTGGTAAATGATGAAGAGAAAAAGGTAAGGAAGAGGGGAACGGATGAGAGGAGAGTGTGAGAAGGTAGGTTCCTAAGGGTGAGTGGGGATTCTGGGTAAAATCTCCTTCCTAATATCTGGCAGAAGAACGCCAGGGCTGTCTGGAGGAAAGTGGCTCAGAGGTAGGAACACAGATGTTGGCAGCACCCCACGGACATCACGGAGGTCAGAAGGGAGAGGTGGGAAGAGAGTTGACAGCAGTAGGAGTGAGATGTGTCGGTCGGTCACGGTAAGGCACCAGCCCTGCTGAGCCAAAGGCAATGAAACCATAAGAAGATTTGGAGCAGAGAGATGTGATTTCATTTTGTCATAGCAGGTGGGCCAGGGCTACTGAGTTAAAAACTGGGTCAAGGGTTGGATGTGTGGAGAAAGGAAAGGCGTTTTCTAGGTGATTGAAATAATTCAGGGAAGAGACTGAGTGGGTTTGAATTGGTAAGAGGAAAAGCAGTTCTAGGACTGTTTATCAGAGTGACTGAAAATATTATCTTGAATGTTAATTGAAAATGTATTTAAAATTTGGTGTTTCAGTCTTGACAGATGAAGTTTTAGTTTTTTTTTTTTTAACTTATCTTTGGTAGTGTTGGGGAGGCAAGTTCTAAAAATGGAATTTGGATATAAATTGAAGTATGCAAATATACAAAGTATAATTAAAATTGAACTAAAGAGAGATACCTAGGTAAATTCAAGAAGGGCTGCTTCTGAAGAAATTGTAATTTCATTTGGTAAACTATAAAAACAGTTACGGGCATGCACAGACAGGGACTTGGAAACTATGTGGACATATATACTGGAAGAAATGATGCTTCCATGTTGACAGACAACCTAGGACTTACCATCTATTGGGCAGAGGTCTGTGCTGCTCATCTACATTGGGAACAATTTCACAGCAACTCTGTGATGCCAGTCTTGAAAGTTTTAGCTTTAGGTAGAAATATATGTAAAAGGAACATTATTAATAAAACTAAACATTTATAAAATCAATTATTAGTAAATCATTTATATTAACAAATAATGTCTCATAGCAGTAATGTGCAGGTTTAAAAATAGGGCAGGAATATCTTTTATCTTTTTTGGCTTGTGTCTTTAATGTCTGGAAAACACTTAAATACTTCTGTAGACTGCTATATGCTCAACTCTTGGTGATGTTTTATTTGAAACATCTGAAGAAAATCTAGTCTCATGTAGATATGTATGTAGTAGAAAAGAAAGTGGAATATTAATATCCCTTTAAAATTACTTGGTCATATCTTTAGATATTCAACTAAATCTAAGAAAAATGAAGTTTCTGAAAGTTATATTGAAGAATCAGAAATATATTAATGAGCCTTTTACAAACTGTATGAAGTTAAAATCCATTGCTCATTTTCCTGTCATCATAGGTGAGGTTGTAACATGGGACCCTGGTCAGTTCAAAGGTATTAGTTACCTTCTTTAAGGAAACCTACAAAGTTGACATACTTCACTAGGTAAAATTTTTTAAAAAGTCCTTTGTGTTATTACTACCACCAGTCTCATCAGCAAATCTTAACTTGCCAGGAAGCTTGAGAGCTCACAGTTGGCAGGTGCGAGTTTTCCAAAATTTTGTCCTTGTTATTAAATATTGTCACCTACTTTCCTTGAAGCAATGGAGTCTCTATTTTCCTTTTCAAGGAAGTGTCTAGCAAAGATCTAATTCTCAGAAACCACGGTTTATGTCATTCACTATTTCACATACAAGTGATTCTCATTGCAAAAGGCTGATGGCACAACTCACAGCTCTAACAGTGATACAGATGCATTTCCTGGAGACATACACTATATGTCGGTGAGTGGCAGGGTTGCTGTATGACAGTACTAAAAAGATTAACACCAGTGCATAAAGATTTCTTATTAATTCTTCACTATTGCATTCAAGACATTCTTAAGATAAACAGAAATTTTGTGCTTCATCTCTGTTTTTCTTTGTCTTCTTTCCTGTTTCTCTCAGTCATGCACATGGCAGTGGTCACTACGTACTACAGGAGTGCTCTTGACATCCCATGAGTTTAGAGAAGACTTCCATAGTTGGAAGAAAAGACAACTATGGCAAGACTTCGGTAGTTTTTGTACCCTCAAATGTGAAAATGCAAATTCACCTGAAAATGTGAAAACTGTGATGAGCAAAACAACATCTTAGTGTTATTATAGAAGCAGTTTCATTGTTGCAGGTTCTCGGGTATGATGTAGGAATAACTCCTTATCCCATCTTGCTTTATATATCAGTAGACAGTGCTTGACAAACAACTGCTTTATGTACCGTACTTTAAATTTAAGACAGTGAGTCTAAGAGAGAATAAATGCCTTGGCTAAGGTCTTGTGTCTTAGCAGAAGCAGGGACACAGGTTCAGTCCAGGCCTGACTGTTCCAAAGCTAATTGAAAAAGTTGGCTTTCCCTTTTGCTTTCCTATCTTGTGTTAGTCAACTCTTGATCACTGTGACAAAATACCTGGTAAAAGTAATGTAAAAGAGTAAATAATGATTTTGCCTCTTGGTTTGAGATGTTTCAGTTCATTGGCTCCATTGCTCCTGGGCATGTGTGAGGCTGAGCATCATGGTGGGGAGTGCCCAGGTGAGCAAAGCTGTCCCTCATAGTGAATGGGGAGTAGAAGAAGAGAAGGAAAGCTTAAGGGACAGATGAGCCCCCAGGGACATGCCTCAGAAGGGATACTTGCCCCAACTGGACTGATGAAGTTTCCATCACTTACCAGTACCTTATCAGATTATCTATCTATTTATTCATGGGTAAGTCCTTTGGAGAAGTCAAAACCCTCATGACCCAGGCATTTTCTGACCTCTGGCCACTGATGGATGGCGAGCCAAGTCATAGATACATCATTCGTGGGTGACATTTCATGTCCGGTTCATAACATGTCTCTAATACACTTTTTTTTTGTTTCATTTTTTTTGTTTTTGAGACAGGGTCTTGCTTTGTAGTTCAGGCTGGCCCTGAGCTCAGCCTCAAACTCACATCACAGCAATCCTCCTGCCTCTGCCTCCTGAGTGCTGGGATGACAGGCGTGAGCCACCACACCCAGCATTGTGGTATGTGGCACTGATTGCTGCTGGGGTGTGAGTCTCCATGCCCAGTATAGGTATGTGGTTACCGGGGATCGAACCAGGGCCCTTGCACTTGTAAGACAGGCACCGGAACCACTGAGCTAAATCCCTCTAATACACTCTTATACTCGCAGAATTTATGTGGAACCTTGAAATAATGTAAACTTTCTTGTACAAAAAGATCAATTAGGGTGAGAAGAATAAAATAGGCTCTGTTTTCAGTGCCAATGTAAACATGGTTTATGGAGAAAATTTTATTTTCCCTTTTGTGTCTGGTGGTTGAACTCAGGACCTCGTGCTTTTGAGGAATGCACTGAAACCCCTGAGCTAAATCTCTAGGCCTATGGACATAATTTTAGTAAGACTCAGCGTGAAGTGGAATATTCGTTTGGCCATTTCTAGAGAACATGTTGGAAGGGAAAGTTGGTGATTGGACTGAGGAGCTTGAATGTGAAAGTGAGGACCCTACTCTTGTTTCACATGCAGACTGTTTTAGGTTCTTACTACAATAAAAAGTCAAACTAAGTGCCCATTGGTTGTGGATGTGACAAAAGAAAACAGGTCCAGAGAAAGTCCTTGAGGCCATTGTGATCCTTGAGCAGGAAGTAATGGCGTAACCTCAGTGACAGAACTGGATGGAGAAGCCACAGAACAGGCAGGGAATGGTAACTGGTGATGGGGGAATGAAGAAGAAATTGATGCCGTAGAATTCTCAGGTTTCAAACAAGAGAACCGAAGGGAGACATGGCGTCTCAGAGATTGGTGATTCCTGGGGGAGGATGAACTGATGACTGTGGTGAACAGGAGGTGATGCTAGCTGATTTTGTCCCTAAAAAGGGTACATGGAATCATAGTGCTGCGAGGATGGATCCACCGTGAGCGAGTGACTGAGGTCTTCTCATGGGTGGTTCCTACTGTGAGGATGGAACAGAGAGGGGGTTTCAGTGCAGGAGAAAAGGGAGTGACTTACGTAGGGTTAAATTCTCACTCAGGGTGGCTGCAGCAGCAGCAAATAGAGTACTTGTTATAGCTGAAGTAATAATGATAATGGTGAGTGCTTGACTGAAATGGACGTGTTATTCTGTGCCAGGCTTGATGCATGATTGGTTCTCAGAACAATTTGATGAAGGAGAACAGGATTTAGCTTTTGACGCTAAAAAACCCAGGTTAGAAACATGAAATTACTGATCGAAGGTTGTCCTTGTAGGAGGTGGCAGAGCTTGTCCTGATTCTGCACTGTTTTTGACTTCAGGGGGTCTTCTGCATCCTAGCCTGAGCCTGGGGAGAGCAGAGTAGGAAGGGAAATGTGCAAGTTGAACTGGAGGCTGTGAAAACTGAATCAGAGTGGATACGGTGTTGCTTCTCGGTTGCAGTGGGTGCAGGAAAGGGTGGCTGTACCTAAGAAGCTGAAGAGATAAGGCGAAAGGGAGATCTGCCATGTAGGAGGCTTTGCAAACCACAGGAAGCTAAACTGAAGTAGTAAAGGGATGCTAATGGGTAGAAATTTTAGGTGAGATAAGATTCGCTTTAGGCTGAAGAAGTTAGAAAAAGATATATTCGGTGTCAAAGCTCAGATTTGACATGTTGGTGTGACATGTAGTGGCAGACAGACTAGGCAGGCAAGGTGCATGGGATTGAGAAGGGGCCATGTTGGCGAAAGGAGTGGCCCTTCCCTGGAACTGCCAAGTGAGCAGCAAAGAGGACAGAGATAAGCGTTTGTTAAAAGGATGGAAAAGTGCCTGAGACTCTTAGGTGGGTAGTCTCTGTGAATCCAGAGAAGGTCAGGGTAATCTCTTGTCCTGAGGCTAGAAAGTGGGTTGGAGAGCTTTAAGGTTGTAAAGAACTTTGGATATCAGTGCTCTGAGTATCTGTGCTATCATTAACCATTCTACCGTGTAGTTGTCTAGCCTCTCTTAGTTAATAAGTACGATTTTCATGTCCTTTTCTTTTGCATTTCTATTTCTGTATTTCCTGAAGGGAACCTTATAGAAAGGGTCCATTGTTAGTGAATCTCCACCTTTGATTCCTCAACAACTGGATACATCTCTAGTTTATACTCAGGGCTGAGTGATATTTGATGCCTCAATGAAGGACTGTAGCTTAACTTAATCATTGGATGCAATATTTCCCTGCATTTTTTGGTCTTACTTGTGTAAAACAATGCAAGTTACAAACTGATTCAAATTGTTTATTGATATCATACCATATTGAGTAAAGACTGCTGTCATTCTACCCTCCTTACAGATGTGGACCTTGAATCTGTCACCTTAGGTTATTGTGTTTCTCATCTGTAAAGGGTCAGGAATAATTATAGCTAACTCCTGGGGTGTTAGAAGATTCCATGAGTTAATGTTTGGGAGATTGTTAGGACAGCCCTGGGCATGTGGTAAATCCTATGTGTGTTTGTTGCCTGGTGATACCTGCTGTCCTCATTCAGGTCACAGAACTTGTGAATAGCCCTTTTATTTCTTCTTATCCATCATTAGTCAATCACCATGTAATTTTTTTCAAATCATACATTATTTACATTTAGCTCATCCCTCATATGCTTATAAGCATTCTGGTAGTTAATAAACATGACTTTTGTGTTCTTTTATTTCCATTTTCCGACAGGACCTCCAGAATGTCTGCTGGTAAGGAGCAGCAGAGAAGATGAAAGATTTTAATATACTGATGATTCATTTTGCACCCCCTCCCTTAAATTAGGGTTCTATGAAGTAAAACGAAACTCTTCTTCTAACTGCACCTAGTTCTTTATACTAAGAAATCTGCTGCTGTTTAAAAACCAAACAATCATCCTACTGGAATACTCTCAAGTCACAGACGTGGCTAGTGTGACTTAGAGGTTAGAGTCCTTGGTGTTCCCCTTGGGAGATACCAGTCAACCGAGTGAGTGGAGCCCACTTTGATGGTTGTTGCCTTCCAAGTGAATTGCTTGGAATGAAAATTTTTGCACGGTCAGAAAATAGGTGTATATGTTCACAAAGGAACAAAAAATGTTAGTGTTGTGTATATCACTCTGTGGATTTAGCTATAGTTTCAACTTTCCTAGAGAGGGAACTCAGATTGAGAGGAGGAGCAGCTCCAGATTCTGGGCGGGACCAATGCAGGCTCACTGTGAAACAAAGCCCAATAGCTTGCTGTACAGTGTGAAGGGCTGTCCCCGGACATTAGGATGACACCTGTCCTTCCTTCATCTTTGTGGTCCTATGACTGAACAGAACATTGCAGAGCACAGAACACTTAATAGTCTAGCTTTTCCTGTGTGGAGAAGTTCCATTGTTAGGACCACTGGGGAAACCCCAAGGCTTCACATCTACTACTTTTGGAGTGTGGCCACAGGGCCTGCTTTTTTACTTTCAAGATGAGCTGCCTCTCTGTGAAAACCCTTCTTCATGCAGAGGAGTTCTGAGAGGATTTGAGATTTGCTGAACTCTGTGTCCAGCAGTGAGATGAATGTAAAGATGATAACAGATGCCGGGATGGGGACTTCTGTCTGCCCCAGGAGCCAGGTAAATGAACAAGAGTGAGTCACTGTGATTCAGAAGTAGGACAGTGCCAGGCGCAAATTGTCCTGAGACCACAAGGAAGGGGAAAAAAATTTGCTTTGTGTTGGGCATGAGTCTTGTGCCAGGCCCTGGGCGTGGGAGTGGGAACCAAAAAGGAAATAGGGAAGTGGACAATGGATAAGGAAGTTGTGATGGGATCTGATGGAAATGTCACTGCTGGGACTCTTATGGAGTGGCTGCTCAGAGCAGAAATGGCAGTGATAGATTGGGGAGGAAACTTGGGCTTGGTCATTCTTCTAACCACAGGGGGGAGCCAACCAGGCTCCAAGACAGAAGTGCAGCATTAGATCGGTGATGTCAATCCAGGGCTCTGAGCATTGCATGGAAGATGAGTTACATGGGAGAAAGGGAGAAGAAGCATAGTTAGGAGTAGCCTGCAGTTGCCAAGGCAAGAAATAATGAGTCACTGTGTTAGAGGCCAGGTAGGCAGCGGTGAGCTATAGCTGTGGACCTCATAAAGGATTCAGCAGATGGTGCCTGGAATCTTGCCTTTAGATAAACACTGTCTTCTCTCTAAATCCACACTCTTAACCCTGTGTGTGCCCATGCACACACACACACACACACACACACACACACACACACACACACACACACACACACGCACACATACCACATAAAACTCTGTCGGCTACTGATGTCTTTAAAAATCCTGCCCCAACATTAAATCATATTTTTTAATGCTAGGACCATAATTTTTAAAAGTGTAATAACATTGCTGTCAAAGTAGAATGTCATCCAACAGATGCATGGCGTCAAATAGAGTTCATTCCCAGAATTGGGGCTCACAGTTAAAGGATGCTACAATCTTGTAAGGAGATAGCATACGGCGCCGTGCACATATCCTCTGCCAAATAGTGAGTGCTTTGGCCCTCTGCCTGTGTGTCCTAAATTTTTTATTAAGTACTCTGAGTACCATATACTGCCAGCTGCTGCGCCAACAAAATTCCCTGACGGCGCCGTGAGGTACTTGTCCTGGTCTATTAGTGGACCTCCATTAAAGTTGAAACCACAGCTGGTCTGGTGAGAAAAAGATTTATCATGGTTTTTGATGTGGTCCAGGAAAATGTTCAGATCCAGCACTCTCGATCATTTGAGAAGTTCTTATAGTCACATGACAAATGTACAACAAAGCTTTGTAAAAAAACAAAAAACAAAAAACAAAAGAAAAAAAACTGCTTTCAAAAAGATTTGGGCATCTTTTTCACAACAGATGAGGTATCGTCTTCCCAAAAGCCACTCTAGGCAGGTCTCCAAGAACTTCTGGCCTCTACAGAGAATGTCAGCTCTCTGGACAACAGTAGAC
>PVIR01044927.1:0-11259 GCA_004026965.1 Petromus typicus
TAAATGAACTATAAATGTGCAATAGGCATAAAGATGTCAAAAAACACCAGGTAAGGGGAAATCTGGGCCAAAGGAGTGATTTTTAGGGCATCTTTGTGGGAAAAATATCTAAGATAGACCACATAACTGCTTCTGAAAGAGAATGTAGTAAGTTACACCTTTGTTGAGACTAAAGATATACCAATCTTTAAGCCAAGAATCTGTGAATGGCAAAATGTGATAGGTATTTTGAAAGGAAGGAGCTATCCTAGATGATCTGGTTCTGCCTTAAATGGGATCATATATATCTTTAGGAGAGAAGTTTTGAGGACACACCTCCCCCAAATCGATGTGGTTGTGCAAGCTTGCTGATCATGGCAAAGAAAATAGTGAAAATACAGATATGTGAATATCAGAGATATTTCTACCCTTATAGAAAAGTCTTTTAGGAGTGACTTGACTATTTAGAAAAATAAATAACTTATTTCAATTTCTTTTCTTCTTGTCCACTGAGTTCTCTAAAGGCTGACAGATAAAATATGCAATCTCATCTAAAAGTTCAATGGCTACTGACTGCTTCCAGCACAGACTTTGATTCCTTGGTTTGGTTTGGTTTGGTCTGGATTTGTGACAGAGTTTCACACTATGTAGTTCAAGTAAGTATTAAACTCATTATTTAGCCTGGGCTGGCCTGAAACTCTTGGAGATCGTCCTGCCTCTCACTCTTAAGAGTGCTGGGCTTATAAGTATGTGTAACTATGGAAATCTTCCATTATGTCTTTACAAGTGTGATCAACAATCCAGTGAATGTTACTCACAAGTGTCATCCAACAGAAAGGCAAGCTTATAAAAACATTACAGTGAGGGCCAGGGATTTAGCTCAGCGGATCTGGTGGCTGCCTGGCAAGTGCATGCTCCTCAGTTCAATTCCTGGTACCACATACCACAATGTTAGACATGGTGGCTCACGCCTGTCATCTCAGCACTCTGAAGACAGAGGCAGGAGGACTGCTGTGAAGTCAAGGCTAGCCTAGGCAACATAATGAGTTCAGGTCCAGTCTGAACTAGAAAGCAAAACACTGTTTCAGAAAACAAAACATTACAGTGAGTCATCACCCACCTTGTTCACCACATCTAGCACCTGTAACTTCTGGCTTTTCCCCAAAGGCAAAGTGACTGTGAAAGGCAAACATTTTGAAACCAGTCAGGACATTAAGACTGTGATGATAGCACAAATAAAGACCTGAAAGAGGACTTCCTAAACTGCATTAAAAGTGGCAAGAAGGATGGGATAAGTTTGTTCAAAGAAAGTGGGAGTCATTTGAGGGTATTAACAGCAACGTGTATTTTACTTTAACAATATTTTTAAAGTTTAAACACTCACTGTATTTTGTGATGACACCCTGAGTCTGCTACTAAATACTGCCTGTTGAAAAATTTGGGCTGCAGCAATTTTTCTTAACTCAGTTCAACGATTTTTAGATAAGGCATGCATTGTATTGACTGCACAAGCACTACTATTTTCTTTTCTAGTTCCTTTCTATTATTTATCTGGTACCTGCATGACATTAAATCTACAGTCATTGAATGAAGTGATTTTTAAGACTTTACATGGTCAGAAAATTATTTATCTCCTTCTACTTAGGTATCCTTGTTTTTGATTCTTTGAGATAGAGTCTCACTATGTAGGCTGTCCTTGAACTCACTGTGTAGCCCAGGCTGACTTCAAACTTGAGACAATTCTCCTACCTCAGCCTCATAAATCCTAAGACTATACAGATAGCCATCACATTCAGCTTCTACTTATGTTTTCATATGGCCATTTCCTCAATTATAGAGTCCAAAATGAGGATTCATAAAATTATAAAACTTTAAAACTGCAAAGAGCCTTAGATATTATCTAGCAAAATCAACAATCTTATGTGGTTTAAAAGACTGAAGCCAGGCTGAGGAGTTAGCTCAGTGGTTCCGGCGCCTGTCTTGCAAGCATAAGGACCCAGGTTCAATTCCCAGTAACCACATACCATACTGGGCGTGAAGACTCATCCCAGCAGCAACCAGTACCACACATCACAGTGCCGGGTACGGTGGCTCACGCCTGTAATCCCAGCACTTGGAAGGCAGAGGCAGGAGGATTGCTGTGATGTGAGTTTGAGGTTGAGCTCAGGGCCAGCCTGAACCACAAAGCGAGACCCTGTCTCAAAAAAACCTAAAAAATAAAAAGACTGAAGCCAAATTGCTCAAGATATTTGCTCAGAGTTTCCTACCACTAAGTGAGTACAAAACAATTCAAATTAGCCAAGTGCTGTTGGCTGTGATTTAAATCTATATTCTCAGCACTCCGGAAGGATGAGGCAGGAGGATGACAAGCTGAAGCCTAACTTGGGCAACTTAGCAACTAACTTAATGAGAGACCGTCTCAAAATAAAAAAACAAAATAGGGTAAGAATGTACCTCAGTACAAAGGCCCTAGTAAGCCTCAGTATGGCAAAACAATAAAAGTAAAAATCCAAACAAAAATTAACAAACATCAAAGTAATCTTAGATCTAATACCAAAACTACAAACGGAAATAAAAACTGTCCCTACTTCTCCAAGATACACTAAGAAGCACAGATACCTATGTATGAAGTCACATATACTAACCAAGGGACAAACTAATTTTTCATTTCAGAAAGACCTGAGAAAACTTCCTAAACGAGAATTATCTGAACAAGAGTTTGAATAACAAGCAGGAACAGTGCTACAGACAAGAAGTTAGGGTCAAGGAAGAAAAAGCCTAGAAGTAAATCCACAGCATCTGCAGAAAGAGCTGAAGAACTGTTCCAAAAACACATTTACAACAACCGGTGGGCAATGAGAAACCCTAGTCCCCGCAGGGCTATGCAAAATGACGTTGTAAACACAGTATGTCAAAGCAGAGACTGGAGCTCGCCCTGCTGCCCGAGAGCTTGAAATACAAGCTAATAGTGAGCGCTCAGCAAGTGACAGACCACTGGGCAGGCCATCGGCCCTTCTAAAACTCCAAGGGGATACTTACCCTAAGGTGAGAGTCCCCCGGCTCCTCAGGTTCTGTATCCATAATGTACCTGCAACATTAGTTTAAGTTATCAACTCACATGCTCATCCTAATTCTCTTCTTTCCGCCCTTCAACCGCTAAAAAATCCTTACCCAACTCTCTCAGCACGGCCGCAGCCATCTTCCTTCCCGCCCCCTACGGAAGCCTCCGCGTTCAATTACCGTCAGACAACACGCATGCGCAATATTCCAGGTTTCTTCGGAAATTGAGGTGCCCTGGAGACCGCAAAAACAGAGAAAGAATGACTTAAGAAAGAACAGAAAACTAGTGTTTTCCGGGAATTCCAGAAAATTGTGAGCCACTTCACAAATCGTCTGAAAGGAATAGGAGAATAAAGTTCCCCAAACTGGTGGACCTCAGGTTTCATGTCAGTAAGACTGACTACATATATCCAACAGGCATTCCACTAAATCTCCTTTACTCTTACTAGCAGTAGAGTTCCATTCTTTTTCCTCCACGTCACTTAGCACACAATTCCCCTAGCATACTTGGTGCTCATTCCAGTCAGTAAAAAGAGCCATTCCATTCCATTTCTCTGTAATCCTTGAATATCAAGAACCCAGAATCCAAATTCCCATCCAGTTGCAGAAACTGTTCCTTTTTGGGTTTGTCATTTTATGTTGTGGTTAACTGGTTTGTTTAGACACCTTTCAGATACCTCCCAAACTAACAAAGTGCTCTGGCGCGCAGCATTCAAAAATAGGAAAGAGTGGTTCAGCAGGTCCAGAGAACGAACCGGCAGTGCGCGGAGGAGGCTCTATTAGTTTAACTCCTCAATTACAAGCCTTGCAAGGAGGAAGAAGAGTGCCTAACCTCAGGGCCGGGACTGAACACCTCCGGGACCCCTCGCGGCTGGGAGGCTGACCACTACCCCGGCTCTCGAAGAGAGCCCGTGGCGCAGAATGGGCCTCGGCGCGCGCCGTAGCGGTGGGTGAGGAAGCGGGGGCGGGACCACAGCCCGCCCCGCCCCTTTCCTGGCTGCGGCGTGGAGCTGTGGAAGATCTTGCTCTCGGTGAAAGATGGGGCCGGATCCGCAAACGCTGCCGCCTTCTCCCAACTGGTACTGCACCCGCTGCAGCGATGCAGTGCCCGGGGGCCTCTTCGGCTTCGCGGCAAGGACCTCTGTCTTTCTCGTCCGCGTGGGGCCGGGCGCGGGCGCGATCCCCGGGACGCCCCCGTTTCGAGGTAACTCACGGCGCCTAGGCCCTAACCTTTCTGTTCTCTCCGAGGGCGCCAACTGATCAGCAGCCACCTCTTTTTCCATAGATAGTTCCAGGCAGAGGGAAGGGTCTGCCCCGAGTTACTAACTGAATCGCGCGAAGCGTACCCAAGAAGGAGCCACGCCGCGGAGTGACGGACGGGTCCCGCCTCCTGGCGCCCGCACGTGGGACCGCTGGTCACTTAAGTTAGCCCTGGCTGCACCGGGATATTTAAGACATTTATACACCGCCGTCATCATACGGCCCCTGTGCCTCGGCCCCTGAAAGTCTCTGGAGCTGAGGCTGTCCACAGCAGCAGGCCCTGCGATCACGCAAATAAGTAATACTCGTTTCTGTAAGCAGTACGGGTTGCCCCGAGATTGTCACGCCCAGAATAGGGTTTGGCTGTGCCTCGGGATATTGTGCACTTCACATTCCATTCCAGATGACTAGTGGCCGATCTAAGTGAAAATAGCTTTCACATTGGTCATTTGAGCTGCTTTCTCAGCCTGTGATCTAAGCACAGATAGGAGCATTATTTTACAACTGACATTACCAAGGTGTAGAGGGGAAAAAAATGAATTGTCTGAAGTCATGTACCAGCATCAGGGTTTCAGGTTATAGATTTGTGGATATTTTTGTTACACGTCTGGGTTAAGTAACTCCAAAGCATCTACTCACTTATCATTCAACAGTATGACGCTTTCTGGAATCATAGATAGCATTTTAATTAACCTGAATTCTGGTTTCCCTTGAAGTCGTAGGAGAGTTGGTGGGACACACTGAGAGGGTCAATGGCTTCACGTTTTCCCATCACCCTGGGCAGTACAATCTCTGTGCCACCAGCTCCGATGACGGGACTGTGAAGATATGGGACGTTGAGACAAAAGCAGTTGTGACGGAACACGCACTGCATCAGGTACTGTGGCTTACTGTTTTTTCAGACCGTTTTACGGTATCTAGATAGTTCTTTTGTTTCCATTAGTTTCCTAGGTAAAGTGTGCAAGGTAACTTTTATAATTGTATCCATAAGTTAGATACAAAACTTTATCCTGGTAAGTGTCTTCAAACTTTTTCAAAAAGGAAATGCTTGTTGGGCCGGGGAGTTAGCTCAGTGGTTCCGGCGCCTGTCTTGCAAGCACAAGGGCCCGGGTTCGATTCCCCGGTAACCACATAACAATACTGGGTGTGGAGACTCACACCCAGCAGCAACCAGTACCACATACCACAATGCCGGGCGTGGTGGCTCACACCTGTAATCCCAGCACTCGGGAGGCAGAGGCAGGAGGATTGCTGTGATGTGAGTTTGAGGCTGAGCTCAGGGCCAGCCTGAACCACAAAGTGAGACCCTGTCTCAAAAAACCTAAAAAAAAAAAAGGAAATGCTTGTTTATAAACCCAAGTCAGCACACTGTTAAAGCACTCGTTTTCTCGAGCAGCTACTGGAATACAACCACAGAGAAGTGTTGTGTGCGGTTGTTTTCATGCCACACAGCAAAGCCGAGAAGTTACTCACACACAGAAAAGTCTAATACTTAATGTCTGGTTACTCACATAAAATGGTAACTAAACTGAATGAGAAACTGAAACCCATGTCTAAAACAGACATTACTTGATATATTTGCCTTTTAAGAGAAGGAAAATAAGAAAAAGAATCACTTAAGCTTTGTAAGAACTTTGTGTTGATCTATTTAAGAAAAGAAAATTTTTAATGATTCCTTGGTCCCCGCTAGTCTGCACTTTCCCCTCACTTAACTAATACGATGTTGCTATATAGTAGAATGCTAGTGGAGTTGGGCACACACTCCTGTAATCCCACCATTTAGGAGACAGAGGCAAGAAGGTCACTGTGAGTTTGAGGCTATCGTGGACTATAGTGAGTTAAGACCAAGCTGAACTACACTGCGAGATCCTATCTCAAACAATAATAATGATGGGCCGGGGATTTAGCTCAGTGGTTCCTCTGTCTGCCTGGCAAGTGCAAGGTCTGGAGTTCGATCCCAGCAACCACTACCACAGTGCCAGACGTGGTGGCTCATGCCTATAATCCCAGCACTCAAGAGGCAGAGGCAGGAGGATTGCCAAATTCAAGACTTACCTGGGCTACATAGTGAGTTCTGGGCCAGCCTAAACTACAACATAAGACCTTGTTTCAAAAATAATAATAATAGCAGCAATTACTTATTAAGTACCTGTGATGTACCTTGCATTATGCTGGTCTGAAATTCAAATTGAAAATTAAATAAAAACCCAGCATTGACAAATAAGCAAATGTATATTTTCGTTTTGTTTTGAAGCATCCGATCTCAGCACTACATTGGTCTCCTCAAGTAAAGGACTTAATAGTATCTGGAGATGAAAAAGGAGTAATTTTCTGCTATTGGATTAACAGAAATGACAGCCAGCGCCTCTTTATAGAGCCCAGGACAATTTTCTGTCTTACTTGTTCACCTCATCATGAAGACTTGGTGGCCATTGGGTAAGTACTACGCCTGTTGTATTGATGGTTTATCACTGTTTATGGTCATTTTTCCCTTTGTGTTACCTTCTCCTCTACCTTCATTCCTCAGGGGAGACTTTCTGCAAATGTTAACTGCTCCCCTGAGCCATAAGCATCATTTGTGCCTGTGACCTCCAGGTTCTTACTGTTTTCTCTTGTCCCTCCCATGGCACTATACTTTCCTCACTCTCCTCATGGAGACATGGAATAGGGCGTCTTTCTAGACTATTAAATAAGAAAGTCTGACTGGTTGAATTCAAAAGACCAGTGTGTAGCTGGAGGATGTGTCTCTGGTAGAAACACAGTTGGAAACAAATTTTGCACAAAATATATTGTAAAAATGTGAATGAAACCAGAAGAGATATGTAGGGTCGTGGCAATATTAAATGCAAGGTATAAGAAAAGGCTGGGGAGGCACATGTAGGTGAGGGGTAGGAAGCTACAAAAGGTCTGTGGATCCCTGGTCTCATGAACCAGCACACCACTGCTGTACTGGAGGTGTGAGCAGAAAAGGCAGTGCTTGACTCAAACAGATCTTGAGAGAAGAGCAGGAACTCAGGTAGTAGTAAGTCTTTGGGTAGTGAGAATTAAACAGATCATAAGAATTTGTTTTCAGAGGATAATTCAAAGCAATGATTATTTCCTGGAAGCTTACTTAACCTTCAAAACAGTTTGATATCATAACAATTAGGTTCGATAACTCTGTGATTCTCAAACTGCAAGGTTTAAGACTGGTGAACTATTATTTCTAGAGTTCTTTGATTGGTTTGTTTTCTTTTTTATGTGTAATGGTGGTTTACCCTGTAGAATTGTGTATTTGTGGAAATGTGGATAGCTGTAAGTACTCTGGATAACAATTTTATGCTTTCTTGAAAAAAAAAAAAAACATGCACATATCTTACCTGCTGGCAGTCTATCACCAGACATCAAATGTGAAATCATCTTATATATATTCAACAATATTAGTAGCAACTTTTTATTTGTATAATAGCAAAAATTAGAAGTCCATCAGAAGGGGAGATTAAACTGATAAATCTAAACAATACACTACTAAATGCAGTAGCTTAAATGACTGAACAAAAGCTAGAATTACATGTGTCAGCGAAGGTGACTCAGAATGGATGAAAAAGCAATCCTCAGAAAAACATTGCATGATACCATTTATCTAAGGTTCCTAAATATACAAAATAATTCTGTGTCTTATTTAGAAATACGTACAAAAAGAGCTAGGAATGATGTAATAAAAACTTCACAATTAGTCATTATCTCATAGAGGAGAGGTTTGATTGAGTATATAGAGCACTATAGCTATTTAGATTATTTTTTCTTAAACTGGGTAATAGATATTTATGTGTCTGAAATAATTCATTATGTTTTTTCCTTAAAATCTATTAGAAAGTCTCAGTTTCCTCTGAATTCACAGCGTGTCAACAAGTATTTCACAGCACCCAAGAATACTGTGGCTTTTTTAACTCTGTAGTTAGAAAAGTGTCATTAGTTGTAAAGAGAAAACTTTTCAGTACACTAGGACCACAAAGCAGGACAAAACAAAAATGTTTCTTATCCTCTGCCTTTCTCCCTTACCCCTCGTGAGCCTTTCAGAAGTCCACAACTTTCAGAAGTCCACAGTGGTTACAGCTCAGCCACAATGTTTGCTGAGGGACCGTCTTGATTTTTCACTAATATTTCTAATTTGTTTTTTAGCTACAAGGATGGCATGGTGGTTATCATTGACATCAGTAAGAAAGGAGAAGTTATTCACAGGCTTCGAGGCCACGATGATGAAATCCACTCCATAGCTTGGTGTCCACTGCCTGGTGAACATTGTTTACCCATAAATCAAGAAGAGAACTCAGGTAGAATTGACTAAAATAAGAATTTAGTGCTCTTCAGACAAAGAACAAAGTGGATAGAATTAAATTATATAAACTGTATTTTAAAATTACTATCTCTCTCCTAGAAGAACCTGAAATTCCCAATGGGAATGTTACGGCACCAACTCCAGATGCAAAAGGCTGCTACTTAGCCACAGGAAGCAAAGATCAGAGCATTCGAATCTGGAGCTGTGCCCGAGGCCGAGGTAAGGCTGATGTATGACGTCTTGTGATGTAACCTGTACTGATCTGGTAGAATGGCTGCCTTTTCCCCCATGTTATTATTTGAGAGTTCATCATCAGTTAGAAATCTGTTCTTTATTCTCCTGCCACAAACACTGCTGCCTGGTTTGGCTGGGCTGGAACTCTGTCCTTTAAACACATGGCTTTTGTGTTTTTTGGTGCATTTCAGGAGAAGGCAAACATCCTTCTTCATGCGAGGGTTGCTACTGGGTAAAAAGAGCAAGATACTTATTATAAGAACAGGAGTATTGGAACTTGCCAAGGCCTGGGTCACAGGAATAGGAAAGCTGCTGTGTAAACAGTATAAGTCTAGTGTAGAAGTATGTGCCTACATATTTACACCTTATCCAAATTAAGCTAAAAATCCTCCTGGGGGGTCTTGTGCTGAGAATCCCTCCACAGTGATAACCTCTAAATGTAGACTGTCAAATATAGTGACCTTCAGTTCTATAGAGCAGAATCAGCAAGAGAGTTTCTGAATAGATGCCCCACTTCACATCCTGTGAATGTGGACACCAGGCTGTGGACTGAGAATCGACACTGGCGTTGTATTTTTTTAAACCATACTTGTAGTTCTGATGTGCAGTACAGATTAGGAGCCACTGGTGAGTACTGCTGGAGGTGCTCCCGTGCTACGCCATGTTGATGCTGTCTTTTTCCTTGAGTGGATTTATGGCTATCAAGGAGAAAGAACCCTAGCTTCTGTCCTTCTGACTTTTGAAAATCTTGGGTTTTGTTACTACTTTGGTTTCTCAATTCTAATGGGGAACTATGCTCCAAAAAAAAAAATATTCTTCACATGCTTGGGTTGCCAAAACAATGCATAGGATTTCATTTCCCCTAAATGTACCCAGGTTATGATTAACCACTATTCATAATAATATTTCTATGAAAAGAATGAGGTGTTGGGTTCAGGATTTAGGTCAGTTGCACGGTGCCAGCCTAGCAACTGCAAGGTCATGAGTTTGATCCCCAGTACCAAAAAAAAGAAAGAAAGAAAAGAAAAATGATATATTTAGTCAAAGCAACCAAATTAAACTAACAAATCACTTGCAGTATGTTGTGAACTGCAGGTAAACTCAGGTAAGTAGCGGGCCGGGGAGTTAGCTCAGTGGTTCCCACGCCTGTCTTGCAAGCGCAAGGGCCCGGGTTCGATTCCTTGGTAACCACATACTATACTGGGTGTGGAGACTCACACCCAGCAGCAGCCAGTACCACATCCCACAGTGCCGGGCGTGGTGGCTCACGCCTGTAATCCCAGCACTCGGGAGGCAGAGGCAGGAGGATTGTGATGTGAGTTTGAGGCTGAGCTCAGGGCCAGCCTGAACCACAAAGCGAGACCCTGTCTCAAAAAAAAGAAAAAAAATCAGGTAAGTAGCTTCACTACTCTGAGTGCTCCTTCTCTCCCTAATTTGTAGGAGTGGTGGTTTTGAAAGTCCCCTTTCTGAAGCGAAGAGGAGGGGCTGTGGACCCAACAGTTAAAGAACGTCTTTGGTTGACCCTGTACTGGCCCAAGGATCAGCCGACACAGCTGGTGTCCAGCTCCTTTGGGTGAGTCTTACAATTGTCCTTTCTCAGATACATTTATTTCCCTGCTGGTCTCAGTGATTCCAGGGCCTCTCATTTAGACAGAAGGTGGAAAATGTATTGGCCAAAGCTTGTTTTATGATGGGCCATCTAAAATGGAAAAGTTGAAGACCTGTGCCGTCGAACAGCAGAGTCATAAAAAGATCAAAACTGTAGCGTGAGACTCAGATCAGACACAGATGAACTCCAGAATCAGTCTGATGCTTACCTGGTTCCTGTTCATGACCAGAGTACTTGTACACCAGCTTCAGTGTGTAGAAAGCGGAAGTGGTAGTAATATTTTCTGTTTCTTAGAATGCCTTTGGCCCTTCAATAAACAAAACTTACTGAGCACTTTCAATAGGAAAAACCACTGTTCCTATGTTCTCATACCATAGTCAATGCAGGAGACTTTTGTGGCTCCAAGTGGTGAGAGGATTTCTCCCCAACAGCAAGCCAGTGGTTAATTCTGCAGCAGTACGAGCTATGTGTGCTCTAATTCAGATCTGGCCCTCTTCTGGTGAGTGTCAGCTCACCCAGTTAGAGGGCTGGTGCCCAGCACCCCACACAGACACACTTACACTCAGTCACTCACCTCCCCAGGTTATTTTTTTTTTTTTTTAAGGTTTTTTTTTGAGACAGGGTCTCGCTTTGTGGTTCAGGCTGGCCCTGAGCTCAGCCTCAAACTCACATCACAGCAATCCTCCTGCCTCTGCCTCCTGAGTGCTGGGATGACAGGCGTGAGCCACCACGCCCGGCACTGTGGTATGTGGTGCTGATTGCTGCTGGGCGTGAGTCTCCACACCCAGTATTGTTATGT
>PVIR01044928.1:0-10950 GCA_004026965.1 Petromus typicus
AAAGCAAGTGGTTTAGTAACTGAAAAGCAGAGCACAAAACCCAGGTTGAAGTAAAAAAGTTAAATGAAAAATTGCAGATCTGAACTAACAATGTAAATAATAAATGTCAGAAGAAAAAATCCAAAATATAAGAAGATATGAAATGTACTGAGGAATAAATATCTCAGAATATATGTCAGAAATGAGAGCTAAATTTAATAAGTACCAAAGGAAGAACTGATATAGATGAAAGTACAGTAAAAGCCATATAGTAGGGGAATTAAAAGAGATAAAATTAGTAGTAGCAATATTATTAATAATTATAAGCTGGGGGAAATGAGAAAATGAAAATTTAGAAGGCCACAAAGATGATCCAGAATAATTTGTGTAATATATGAAGCAGAAAAACAAATGGCTTAAAGTTAATAATTAAAATTAGAATTAAAACATCTACAAAATAAACACTCTGAAGATGGAAAGAATTCACTCTGTTATTAGGGACAGTGACATTTTCTACTCCTACATTTATTATTCATAAGCTTTAAAAAATGAAGAGAAAGTCCATCTCTTCATCTCTAACACAGTTTTTAAAAATTCCATTGTTTAGGGTTGGCATATACAAGATCATTATATTTACACATACTAATCTTGTTTGCTATTATCTTATTTTACTAATTAGTTTTTAAAAAAGTGTTTTGTTATTAATTCTTTGGGATTTTCCACACACACTTTCTTGCCACTTGAATAGAGCCATTGACTATTCCTAAACTTTAAAGGGCATATTTCTTTTTTTTATTATACTAGCTAAGACTTTCACAGATGCTAATTAGAAATAATAAGCATTTGATTTGAGGTTACTTTAAACTGTGATGTGGTGAGACTATGTGTGTGTGTGTGTGTGTGTGTGTGTGTGTGTGTGTGTGTGTGTGCTGAGAGTAATCTACAAAATAAATTCCAAATTTCCACAACTTTACAGGCAAAAAAGGAAATAAAATTTCTCATTAAAAGTTTTATGGTAATTTCATGTTGAAATGATATATTACAAAATTAATTGTTCTTGTCTTTTTTAATGTGGGCTATTTAAAATTTAACATCCTATGCGTATAACATTGTGTATGTGTGACTCATACTATATTTTTAGTAGGTTGTACAACTAGGAACAACAGCTATTCTAATACCTAGGATGTTGATGGGAAAGTCCAACAATTTTGGAGTATGAAGACAAAAGTCATATCTTATGGCTTCTCTAACAAGGATGTAGAAGGACTCTGTGCTTATTGCCTTATTGAACTGTTTCTTACTGGTCTTCATTCACATGAACAAAAATAAAATTTTATTCTATTTATCCTACATTTATCTTATAATTAAATATTTAACAAAATTATCTCTTTTTGTTTATTGGTGCTTTTTTTGAGATAGGGTCTCACTTTTTTTATATATAGTTAAAGCTGGCCCTGAGTTCAGCCTTGAACTCATAACAATCCTCCTGCCTCTGCCTCCCAAATGCTGGGATTACAGAATTGAACCTGCGTCCTTGCACTTGCAAAGCAGGCACCAGAATCACTGAGCTGAATCCCTGGTTCTCATCTTTAATTGTATCTGAATGTATCTACTTATTTATGTAGGTTAGCAATATATATATATATATATATATATATATATATATATATATATATTCCTTTAATTTTCTTTTTTTTTAATTCATGCTTTTCTTTAATATAGGTAATAATTCACTAACACAGTTTGAAACTCCAAAATGCTCCACAATATAAAATTTATTGAGTGTTTATGTGACATTAAAAATGGAAAATTCCACACCACAAAACTATGTGTGACACACATTATTAAAAATACTATAGAAGTTATGCTCAAGGTCTGTTTTTCAGATACATATGAAAAGTAAAGATATCCTGCTCAGACTGACATCCATCTCCAGTACATCTCATGAAGTACATGAAAATATTCCAAAATTTGAAAAAAAAAATATCTGAACTTTGAAAGTGATCAAACCTAAGCACTTTGGATAAAGGATGATCAATTTATAGTGAATACTGATATGTTCATTAAAATGAAGGTTTGAATGTCAGCATTGCATTTGGAAAGTTTTTCTGCTAATCAGGGAAATGTAGGCTTTACAATGATTTCAAACCTCAGACTTGCTTATCTTCTATTAGTGTCGTGACTGACAATAGTGGGAGCATAGTGATAGCAGGATGGGGTGTAATAACAAACTGAAAGTACAGCGGAGACTCAGTTCACGAACAGTTCAGTTTATGAACAATTCAGTTCATGAACAGAGGCAATCAGCAGATTTGCTTCGGTTTGTGAATTCCATTTTGGGGATGAACAACGTTATACTCATCTTCCACAGAATAATGGAATGAATTAAGTTCATCAACCGAGGTATCAGTTTCTTTTTAGTAATCATTAAAATTATCACTTGTATCTGTCAAATTGTTATGTTTTAAAAGATCCTCAGTAATGTAAATCTCTAAAGTTCTGTTTTAACTCCTGCTTTCTTAGATGAAAAATACTAAAATAATTTATGAAAACCGTAGTAAAATAAATACATATCTTATTTTTGTATAGAGAAAAAGCCAGCAAAAGCCATATTAATATTAATAAAATGACTAGGTTTCAAAAGCCATGCTATATTGAACAATTAATGGATGTTTATAAAATTTCACGTTTGGAGAAAGTTTGCTTTTTCTGCATTGTAAAATTTATGACCAAATACACTCAACACTATAATAAACCCGCTTTAAAATTCTTACACAAAATTGACATTCAACCATGTTCTAACAGTTCAGATACTGGCAAGGTCTACAAAGATGCCACAGGAAAATATATATATAGTGCATAATTTTCATTTCTTTGTTGTCAGGGTAACATGTGTGCTTCATATGTTTTAGTGAAGTCTAGCAGTACAAATGTGTCAAAAAATCATAAAAATTTGTCTTCTATGACTACCATAGAGGATTTAGAGCCCTAGTATTTGGGATATTTATCTCAAAAGAGGAAAAAAGAATTTATTTTTGGACAAATATATATATCTTGTATTTAACACATTTTCTCTGTGAGATTAAATAAAACTACTTGAGTTGAAGTCACTATATACCTTGTACTTTTTAATTCCTCAAATATAATAGCCTGAAAATTAACATAAATCTCAGTGGTCATGGATTTCAAAAGTGGTATCCAGCAGAAAAAGTGTATTAATTCAACTTATGACCCTAGAAAGAACATTATCTTACTATATTTGTGTTATGACTACAAAAGTGTGTGCTACAGGAGTATTGCCATAGACTAATATTAGCCTACATTCTTTTATTGCAAATGATAGAAAACAAGCCTTGTTTTGTTGAGGTAGAAGTATAGAAACTCAGACCGGAAGTTGAAGGTGGAGGCTGGTATCAAGTGGAACTAATAGCACGGGGATTTGTTTATCCACAACATATGCTGCTCTTCTTCTCACCTGTGTAAATTTAGACTACAAAGTATTTTCTCCCTATGCAAGAAACAAGCCAATGGCCATACGGCCAACCTTCAGATAAAGGATATGGCCTTCTTCTTTTCTCAGTTAGGAAAGCATCCACAATCCTAACCATATGACATGTTATACCTTTGCAGTTATTCCTCATTCTAAAACTGGGGCCAAAACCTCACAGAAATCTTAGATTATAACACAAAGTCTTGATCAAAAAGGACCGGTCCCTAGAGCGGACCGTCTAGTTATGATTAACCCCACATATGAACAACTAGACTTGTTACCAGAATTTTAATTTTAACTTATGAGCAAATTCTCAAGTTATGATCCAAATGCTGGTTGGAATCTAGCGTACCAGAAGCAGGTCCTAATGGTCTACAGATGCTCCCAAGGAGAGGAAGGACACAGAGCCAGATTTCTTATGTTCATCTGGAAGGGACTCTCCTTCCAAAATGACCACTGATCATTTCACCCTCCTTTCGTGCAAACAAAGGTGTCCACTTGAAAGGTGAACACAAGTATGAGATTGTTTCTGGAAAACTAGGCATGTCACTACATTAAGAAAATTAGTGGTGTTTCTGGTAGATTAAGCATAGCATATGCGCTTTTATTATGAAAAGGTTAGTCAAAGGGAGCTTTGGCAGAGTCATTATGAATATTTCCTTTATTGTTTATGGAAGAAGTGTATGGACTTACAACCAACTTCAGTTGTAACCTGCTTTTATGAACAAATTAACTTTGTGAGATGAGGGTCCACTGTATAATATTTTCAGTTTTACATTCAATGTGTTTGTGGTCTAATGAGTTTCAGTTGAGGCTGAGGGCCAAATTCCTATACATTTTGACTGTGTTATTAAATGGATTATTAATAGTACATAATCCCATATATTTAAAATTTATTGTCACACTTCCGTATCTAGACAGTCCTCATCAAAAATGGAAATAAGCACCATTAAAGGAACCTTTTTTATTCTTCTTCTCTCTCATTTCTAATATTGTATGGTGTTTGTTAACATTTCTATCCTCTCCTTATTACATTTTCTGTTTCAAATTTTTTCGAACCAGGGCCAGATAATTCTTCCATTTTTAATGGAAATCCATTTTCTGGAACTTGCCAGAAAATTCTTTGCAAACTTACTTTCATAAAATTAATACTATTTTGTACTCTCTCTTTATTTCATGGATAAATATAAGTCACCTGTAATAATAAATCACATTTAAGGATGTAACAAAGATTGTACTTCATATATTTAAAAATAACTAAAGAATTCAAATAAGATGTTTCTAGCACTTCTTCGATTCCTAAAGATCATTTTGCACCACCCAATCAGTCCTTTTCATCAGCTGCGTAGGAGCGTCATTAATAGTCTCATTGAAGTTGGGGTCTGGAAGTATGCTGGTATGCTCTCATGTTTTTACAATTTGTCTCATTTTAAAATTCTTTCTTACTACATGTTTGCAGCTTGTAAGGACTGCCTTCCTTTTGGAATCTGCTTCACGTACTGAGCACACCTGAACCTTGTAGTGTTCCCTTTCCCTTCCTCTTCACCTCACTCTCTCCATTTCCAGGTTATCCTCCTTCCTTCTTGCAGTAGATCCATCTTCCAGTTTCCTATTTGCTCTTTAATGTCTTTATACTTTGGATTTTTTTATATAAGGGAAAATGTACAATATTTAAGCTTGTGTATATTATATTTTTCACTTAACATTATGGTACCAATTGTTCTGAGATTGTTAATTTAAGATATAAACTTGGGATATAGATAAAATTAGAGATATTTTTCAAGATTGACCTGGTTTATTCTCAGCATGGTATTTTGATCTTAATATTTAGCTTTTGTTATACTTTCTTTCGTGTCTATGTCTTTATCTCCTACCTCATGTATCGTAATTCTGAAATCTTGCAGCTTTCTTATGCTTATGTAGAATATAATCAATAAATAAGAACAATTTGTTACTTTTTGTGTATAAGCTTTACTTATTTTTTTCAATTTTGTAAAGCATAAATTGTTTCAGATATTTGTAATTGTAGATTTAAAGAATTCAATGCATCTATATTTTATTTAAGAAAATTATTTATTTATAAGAGATACTAGGAGACTTACTTTATTTTGACCCATAGCTATACTGACTACTTCCAAAGATATTTGAAAAGAAGGAGATTAAACAACAAATAGGAGAAAATTGACTTCAAAGAACTGGTGAAACTATACATGAGAAAAAAAATATAAATTAAACATTTCTACATGGATTATAAATGTCCACGCATCAGTTGATTTTTATGTAACAAGCTATTATTGAAAATGTTATATCATGTCATTTAAATCAATCATTTATAATTTTAAAAGAAATATAATATTTTAAATGGATATAATAAAACATATATACAATACATAGATAAGTAACAGCCTTGCAAGCTAGATGCAAACTCTTGAAGCCTTATAGAGACTTAGGGATGTATTATCTTGGCCAGTGAACTGTACAGGTCCCAAAAGAGGCCTTGTACAGCTGACATTACCCAGCAGTAGAAATCCCACCAATTCCAATTTCTACTGATTGAATAACTCACTGAATTAGGGATGCAACCTGAAGTCACTTTACTGTATCACTTGTGGAATTGAATCTCCAAATAAACCCAGTTTCCAGATGCACCATATCTTGTAAAATGTGCTGAACTCTGTTACCAACATTAACAAATCACTGAATAGAAGTCTTTATGTAGTGTTTGGAAGCAAACATTGAAAAAGGAAATGATTAAAAACATTAAATGACTTTTTGAATCTTGTGTCCAACCTTGGAACCATTCTGTTGACCTATATACCAAGGATGCAAATGTGGTGGAAGGTGACTTGCTGGTGCTTGGGTGTAATTCATGAAAGTGGTAACATACCTTACTTAATGTATTACTTTTTAATACCAACTCATACCCTGGAAAATAAGAACTTATTTCTCTTAGGAATATACTGGATGAAAGAGTAGAAAAATTGAAAATAAATAAATAAATAAATAAATAAATAAATAAATAAAATTTAAAAAAGAGTAGAAAAATTGATTTTGTTTTTTATTTTATATTAAATACTTCAGTGCTGATCATTTCTTGTCTGTTGGACACAGGGCAAGAATTTGAAGCATTTGCTGCCTGCTGAAGCACAGGAGTCATCTCCAAGATGCAGTCTTATTTAGCTGAACTATACTATGTAGTAGTAGATACTTTTGATCACACAACAAAATTTTTTGCTTAAACCAATGCTGACAGAAACTATGATTATCCAAACTCAGGCATGTGGTAGATATTTTCTCAAAAGTGAAATCTGTCACTTTACTGAGAGTGTAAAGTTCTTCACAGCCAAATGACTGCAACTGTCTACATTAGGCTGATCTGTGACTTCTCAAGAAATTTTATATGGTTCACAAATTTTGTCATATCAAGACAGAACTTGCAAATTTAAGAGTTTTGAGACTCCTTCATGCATCGGTCATCACAGTCACCCCTGTGACCAAAGAAACATTCCTCAAGTTCATTTAGATTTCAAATTAAGGAAAAGATTGAAAGCAATAACTACATCTTTTAGCTTTAATAAAACATGCACAGATGCCTCCCCATAAACACAATGCTAGTTTTATGTATCAAATATAGTCATGAAGTGAGAAAAAGTATAGTGTTCTCCTCTGCCAGTAACCAAGAGGACTAATATTTGTTTAAATAGGTCTTATGCCCCTCAAATATTTTCTCAAACAAGTCTCTAGGTCATAACAACATGAAAAATAACATCAACAACAACCAGAATGATGTGTTTGGTACCACTATTTGTATTTAAAATGTTTACTTCAGGAGGAAGTACAAATGAAAGAAATGACTTCTGTTAATCATTCTTTTATTAGTTCTTTCACATTACTGATTCTCTAAAAATATCTGGAGTGACAGCCACCCAACAGATCTGTAGCAAGGAATTTCTTCCTCACTTTCCCCACCTCCTATTACAGTTGGGCCCCTGCAATATTAAAAAATACTAACATCAAGAAATAATCACTATGAGATCTTTTGATTGATTTTTACAAGAAACAGACAGATTCAAAATGACATCCCAACCAGATATTGAAAGATAATAATACTATTCCAAGACTTATTTAGATTTTAAATTACTTTCTTAAAGGTAATTGTCAAATCTACACATTACAATTGAGTCTAAACTGGATCTAAGCATGTTGTGGCCAGGAAGAACTCTTAATACTGGAAATCCAGGGTAGAAAGTTCTCTTTTTCAAGTTATTATAGAAAAGTATTTAATTTTTGTCCTATCTCAGTACCATTTGAAACTATTCTAGAAGATTGGAATGAAAACGATTATATTTCAGATCTTATTGCTATCCATTCACAGCATTAAGTCAAATTTACACTGTATTTCTTCAAGAAGAGTAGTGATGAGGTTTGTAGGCAGAGTGTTATATCGTTTAGTTAAAATGTCATTATTAACTTTGATAATTCTCTAGTGCCTACATAGCAATCATTTGCATCCATGTAGAGTGAAAATGTCATGAGAAATAATTAGAATTCTGCCCAGCATCATGGTAAACATGTGAGGCATGTGTTGCTCCCCGGCCTGGTGGCAGTGGTGGCACCAGGAGACAAGAATTGCTCAGTTGCTCTGTGAGCTTATGTGCTTAGAATTCTCCACACAGTTCAACACTAATATGACTGCATGTGAGGAAAACTCTGTATCTTGTATGTGTCTGTATGCACATGTGTGTACAGGTACATGTGTCTCCTTGTGTGTGTATACCTGGGACTGTGTTATACTTTTGCAATGGAGTAACTGATTGACGGTGTAAATTATACTATGCTCTATCGATCCATCCATGGCAGCTACACTAACATTAACAACCATCTCAAAAAATATCCAGTGATACAAGAAAGTGAGCAGAATAGACTCTTAAAGGCAAATGACAAGGCCTGGTTTATGTGTAATGCTAGTTTTTAATTTGTTTAAAGTACAAACTGCATGTGAATCTGCATGTCTGTTTGTGTGTGGGTGGGTGACCCTATATAACTACATGTATTGTGGCATTTAGGAAATTGGACCAGTGGTGGAGGAGTCCAAATTGTTCAGACGCTCTTATTCTTGCCTTTCAGAAGAGACTGAAATAATTTAGAATGATCATTTCCCCCACCTGCTCATATTTAATTGGAATATTAGCAAATGAACAGCTCCAAGATGGACATTTAAAAGAAGATGTGTGGATCCATAGTTTTGCACAGCTAGTCTGTTTTTCCTATAAACGAGAAATGTACTCTTCTGGATTAAAAACATTACAGCTGAATGCTTTCAATAAGCTCAGACTGGTCTGCGATTAATCATTTTGTTGAGTCTTCACACATCCAGAGTTTATTTCCACTTCTGAGCATATAAAGACATTTCTTTTCCTTGATTAAAGGAATAAGAAAGAAGAAGGGGAAAAAAGGAGGAGGGTAAATGGCAAATTAAAGGGCAGATTAAATGTATATATTTTCAACTGGCAGTTGCCTTGTGGAACTTTTTTTGTATTGCCAAAAACTGCTAATTTTGTACAACAATTTACATATTATAGCAGTTACTCAACCTAAACATTTGGCAAATAATTATCCTATTTTAAAAATACAAAAACATTTCTCAAGTGCTTCTTCATTAAATTACTGACTCATGCTATTCTTTGTGTTTTCTTGAAAAATTTTCTTTACCTTTGGGACAAGACTCACATACAGACATGCAAACCTACACATACTCATGTGGGCATATCAACACATGTACACACACACTATTTTCTTGAATTATAATCGTCCAAGAATCTCCTTGTTTGTTTATTTCAAAATGAAAAGAGTAATATTTTTTCTTTTTACGTTCCCTCCTTCCCTTCCTCTCCTCATTTTCTTCCTTCCTTCCATTTTAATGCTGCATATCCACAATCTTTTAAAATACATAGAACTTGTACAGAAACAAATATATCACTTGGGTCTGAAATATATTTCTAAGACAGAAATGAGAAAAAATGTAAAAGTTAATTTATATTTGTTCAGTTTGACAAAAACCAAACTAAAATCCATTTTTTGCAGGAAAATAGAAAGTCTCACTCTTAGAAGTGAATTATCTCAAAGGAATATCTGCTAGATTCATGTTTTTTAGGCACCATATTCTCAATCCCATGAGTATCTTTTATTACTTCTTCAGTCTTCACACTAATGTCATGGTGGTAGCTTCTCCTCCTTCTTCTCCTTCTCCTCCTCCTTCTTCTTCTTCATCTTCATCTTCATCTTTATCTTCTTCTGCCTCTTATTCTTTTTTAAAGGAAAATGGAAGGCAGCGTGTTGCAGTTATGTAATTGGCTCTGCTATACTTGACTGCATTGTGGTCAAACCTAAGACAGTTTCTAGAATTCCTATGAAAATACTTGTGAAAGTATGACTTCAGATATCTTAAATGGAGTGAGGGGTGTGTACCTCATTTTCCATTAATTTCAGTTGTTGCTATGAAAATGATCACAAGCTTAGCAAGTCGACATACATGAGAACATTACTGCTCGGTGTGTGTGGGTTAGAAACCCAGACTCAGTGGATCAGCTGATGAGAAAAGCTGAGATCTGTCACTCATCTGGGCCTTCACAGGAAGCCAAGGAGGGGAATCTCGCCCCGGCTTACTACACTCATTTTCAAGATTCATTTCCACAGCATCACTGGACATGAACTTCCGGTGCTTTCTGACTGGTGACTTGGTGGCTGTGTCAACTTCTACAAGCTGCTCACGTTCTTTGCCTCTTAGGTGACCTCCACCTGCACACCGGAAGCGATGGGTAAAGTCCTTTCTCATTTCATCCCTTTTGAGTCTGCACTTCTCACCTGTGAACGGCTCGCTGGCTGCGATGGGATCTTCTAAGGAGTCTAAATGTTTTGAGGTCAGGTGACTGGAGACTTTCATTCCATTTCCAAAGTCCCTTCACAGAAATATCTGTGTTAGTGTCTAATTAAACCGAGAAATGAAAGTCTGGGGAGGGTTTATCTTCAGAATTCTATTTGCCAAGCTACTGTTTCAGTTTCAGCCTCTGATTTTACAGCTGGGAAATTTAGGGTGGAGTGGTTTATCCAAGGATTTATCTCCAATTTTTCATCATCTTCATAGGTAGATGAGAACACATTTCTTATATACATCTTGTTTGATTATCTACTTAAGGAAAAATGTATATAAGCTTATCTGATACCCATAATAATTTTAAGCTCCCCTATAATTAATAACAAAGAATATTCCTGCTTTAGGGCCTATAGAGGATTCAACTATCAAATGTACCGTTTTTGTCAAACATCTAATATTACTAGTACTTGACATAGGACAAAGTGTTAAGTTCTTTTTTCTCTGTAAAGACCAGGTACCTTTTCCTGTAAATGGGCTCTTCTATATAGATTACATTTTTGAAATAGTTAATCGCTGTTGCAACTACTCACTCATGCCAGTATACTGT
>PVIR01044929.1:0-10969 GCA_004026965.1 Petromus typicus
CCCTTTCTTTTCTTTTTTTGAGAAAAGGTCTTACTAAGTTGCAGAGGCTGGCCTTGAACTTGTGCTCCTTCTGTCTGTCTCACCTTCCTGACAAAGTAGGATTAGAAGCATGTGCCACTGTACCTGACTAATTTTTGTATTTTTTATAGCTTTTGATGTAGGTACATGTGTACCTCATTTTTTTCCATTATTTCCCTCTTTTGAGTTCAGTTGATTTTTAAAAAATAGTGTTTCCTTTCTCGTGCATACTTTTTTTGGTTTAGGGAAGTAAACTCAGGACCTTGAGCTTGCTAGGCATGTGTGGTGTTACTGAGCTAAACCCCCTGTCCTAATGTATACCTTTCTGTATGTTCCTCAGATCTTGGCTTTGTGGTTACCATTTATATATACCATCCAAAAATTATAGCAGTCTAATTTGAGTGGATGCCAACTTCAACTACACACAAAAACTTTATTCATACAGTTGTGTCATCTTCACATTATTGACGCCACAAATTGTATTACTATATGTTGTATATGCAATGGAAAATTTATAATTATTTTTATGCATTTGTCTTCGAAGTCCTGTTGATAATAAAGGGGAGTTAGAAACCAAAATGACAACAACACTGGGTTTTACATTTGCGCGTGTAGACAGGTGTGGTGATGTACGCCTGCAATCCCAGCACCTGAGAGGCTGACGTAGGAAGTTTGGGCTCAACCTGGGCCATTCTGAAGGACATATCAAGATTCTGTCTCAAACCAGAAAATGATGGTGGCCGGGGGTTTAGCTCAGTGGTTACGGTGTCTTGGAAGCACAAGGGCCCAGGTTCGATCCCCGGTTAACCACATACAATACTGGGTGTGGAGACTCACGCCCCGCAGCAGTCAGTACCACATACCACAGTGCCGGGCGTGGTGGCTCACGCCTGTAATCCTTGCACTCAGGAGGCAGAGGCAGGAGGATTGCTGGGATATGAGTTGGAGGCTGAGCTCAGGGCCAGCCTGAACTACAAAGCAAGACCCTGTCTCAAAAAAAAAAAAAAACCAACCCAGAAAATGATGATTGTTCATGAATTTACCATGACTGGAGATCTTTATATCACATGGCTATGAGGATCCTTTTATTTCTACCTGAAGGGCTCCTTTTACCACTCTGTAGCAAACAGGGGTCTGTGCAAACAGGGTCCACTCCGCTCTACAATTCAAGGAGGCAAAGGGGCAAAAAAACGAAATAGAGTGCTCCTTCCTTTTGAGCATGTCTGTCACTACTCTGTGGAAGAGTGGGTATGGCAAGGAAAAATGCTAAAAAACTTTTCTGCTTTTTTTTTCTTTCTTTTGAGACAGGGTCTTGCACTATAGCTCAGGTTGGCCCTGAGCTCACTGTGTAGCCCAGGCCAGCCTCGAACCCACAGCAGCCCTCCTGCCTCTGCCTCCTGAGAGCTGGGATTACAGGTGTGAGTCACTAGGTCAAGCATTGTGGTATGTGGTACTGATTGCTTGTGGGCGTGAGTTAACACGCCCAGCATTGTTGTATTGGTTACCAGGATCGAATCTAGGCCCTTGAGCTTGCGAGGCAGGCACCAGAACCACTGAGCTAAATCTCCAACCCTGGTTTGTTTTTGTTATATTTTATTATTCTTTTGAGACAAGGCCTCACTCTGTGGCCCAGGCTGGCCTCAAACTTGTGACGATCCTCCTCCCTTAACCTCCCAAGGGCTCGGAGTACAGGTGTTCACCGCCACACATAGCTTTTCCTGCCTTCCAAAAGGCAGTTTGTTTTGTTTTGTTTAAATATTGCTTCATGTTTCTATGGAGAAGTCAAATTGGCATTGGTTTTTTAAATAGTAAAATTTACGGAGAACATTTGGAACACTGGCACTATCATTCAATGATTTTTCTAGAAGGACAAAATGTGTAGGTTATTTATGACTATACATGTATGTTATATACAAATGTGTGTATACATGCATGTTTGTCATCTGTACAGATTATGTATCTGAAAAGCCTTAAAATACTGATACCACCCTGACTTAGAAATTAAATTAAATTCTTAGAAACATGGCTTGATGCCTAGTGTGACAGGCACCCTGTGACTCTGGCACTTAAGCTGAGAGGCATAAGGACCTGACAGGCATAAGGTCCTGCGTTTGATCTCCAGTATGGAAAGGAAAAAGATAGAAAAGAAGAGGCTGAGGCAGGAGGATTGCCACCAATTCAAGGGCAGCTTGGACTATGTAGCAAATTCAAAGCCAGTCTCAACTAGAGAGTGAGACCCTGTGACAACAAAACAAACGAAAGGAAAGAAAGACCAGAAAACAAAACAAAAACATAGCTTAAAGACATAAACCTGTGGGTACACAGGGCATTTCTGGCTGGGAGGATGGGTACTACCCACAGTCCTTACAATCATGAGATACTGGCAGGGGTATTTATGTTCAGGTGTTGGTAAGATAATGATAATTCACCCCACAGTGGAGTGCTAAAATTCATGTTAAGGAAGGAAATTTAATTTCCGTGAATTCATATTAATATTTTTTTTTAGGTATTTTTTGAGACAGGGTCTTGCTTTGTGGTTCAGGCTGGCCCTGAGCTCAGCCTCCAACTCACATCACAGCAATCTTCCTGCCTCTGCCTCCCGAGTGCTGGGATTACAGGCGTGAGCCACCACGCCCGGCACTGTGGTATGTGGTACTGGTTGCTGCTGGGCGTGAGTCTCCATGCCTAGTATTATATGTGGTTACCGGGGAATCGAACCAGGGTCCTTGCGCTTGCAAGACAGGCACCAGAACCACTGAACTAACTCCCCGGCCCTCATATTAATATTTTTAAAACAAAGTTTATTTTTAAAAAAATCATCAGACTGCTTCCAGTGGGAGATATTACTGCCTTGAATAAAGCCATTAAGGATTGGTCACACCCAAACTCTTTCTCACCCTGGTCCCCATGAACTTGTGCTAGGTGTTTGATGAGTCCCCAGCTTTCCTTCCTAGTCCCACTGACAGAGCCCAGCTGTCCTCTGCACTCGGACAGAAGCTGTGATTGTCCTCCATGTGAAGCCAGCCAGGAGGCTGAGAAACATTGCATGGATTCTCCCAGGAAGGAAAGAGACTTTGTACCAGGGGAGGTACGCATCCTTTCTAATAATGACGCATTTAATCCTCACAGGGGAGAAGGGACTTGTTAGCCTCATTTTCCTTTGTTTAAAAAAATCGGTATAGTTTTGCAAAACATAAGAATTACATATGTTTTGGGAGATTGGTGTATAGTATATTCTGATCATTTTTCAATTATTCTTCCCCTTTCTCCTTCTTTGCCCTTCTCCTGCTTCTCCAGCTCTAACAAGACTATCTATCTCTTCGTTTCCTACCATTTCTCCTGTAACTGCTCTTTAAATTTTGGTTTTCTTATATAAGAGAAGCCATTCCACAATTCAGCTTCTGCTACTGACTTACTTCACTTGACATGGTCGCAAGTTTCATCCGTTTTACAAATGAGAATCTATTCTTATGGCTGAATATTTCACTTTTTTTTTTTTTGTACCCAGGAGGATTGAGTTTGAGACCTTGTGCTTGCAAAAGAGGCGCCAGAATCACCGAGCTAAGTCCCAGACCTCACAGCTTGCTCTGTATCTCTGCCCCTGTGGTTGGGCATTCAGGCTGTTTCTACATTCTGGCTCTGTGAACTAACTGCACGGCCGTCAACACGGGGATGCGTGCTGTCTCTACAGGAGGAACTCGTTTTTTCCGATGTTTTTCTTGAGCTCCTGGAAAGGGCAAGTGGTGGACCCTAAATTTCAATCCAGGTGTTCGTGCTCCAAGAGTAAGGCTTTAAATCACTGCTTAAAAACAGTTCTTGGTCCTGTAGGGGTAGCGCAGTTTGTAATCCCAGCGAGAGGACGGCTGTCAATTCGAGGCCATCGGGTGAGGAGGTGAGTTCAAGGCCAGCCTGAACTACATAGCAAGACCTCTTTAACAGTAGTCAGCATGACAATGTCAGAATGCTATCAACAAATGGTTGCATTGTCCGGAGCTTTTTATTAAGTATTTTTCACTTATGAGAGATTCTTTGTGGAAAGTCATTTTGCAGAGACAGTAACTGAAGTCCAAATATTTATCACAGCTTGTGGGTGATGTTATGAAACTGCACTGCCGGAGTTACAGACTCATTATAATTGCTTAATAGTTCAATATAAAGAATATTCCTTAGCGCCCCATAATGTGATTTTCCACGTCTTACAACGGTACCGGAAAGCTCAAGTTAAAAGTAGGGAAGTTACTATGCTGCTCACTAGTAACAACGCGTTATCTTCAGAGCCGGAGAAGGGGTTTTTCTTCGGGAAATAAACCCAAGTCGCAGCGCTTCGGACTTCCCCGGCCCTAGAGGGGTTCGCGGCGCCGGGCGCCCTGCCAGCGCCCCGGCCGCCGCCGCCTCTTGGAGCCGGGCCCGAGCGCGCGGGCGGGGGCGGTCCGAGGCCCCTCCCCGCGCCGAGCCGCGGCCGCGCGAGCAGCGGAGGAGGCGGGAGCGCCGAGGCCGCTGTGCTCATGGCGTCGGCCGGGTGAGTCCGCGCTCCGGCAGCGGCGCCTTCGCGCGGGGGGCGCCGGCCGGGCGGGGCCGGCTGAGCCTTACCTGCCCGCGCCCCCGCCCCGCCCGGCGCGGCTCGGACCCCGCGCCCGCCTGCTGGGCCCGCGGCCTCTTGCCGACCTTGGGCGGACGCCGCGCTGGGGTCGCTGCGCCGTGCGGGGCGGGGGCGGCGGGAGCCGGGCCGCCCGCGCGGGAGTCGGTCGGGGTGAAGCTGGGCCGGGGGCCCGCGGGCGGGACTCTGGCCAGGGTCGCGGGGAGTCGGGACGAGGTCCGCGCGCAGGCCTGAGAGGCTTGCCGGCCCTGGCGACTTGGTCTGGCGTCGTAAGTTGCTCGCGGTGGAAGTTGATGCTCGGTTCCGCCGCCGTTAGACGCCCCCAGGATGTCCCAGAGCCGGAGGGCACGGGGACAGCGCGACCCTGCTGGGCTGGAAATGCGGTCCCGGGTCTCCGCTGCCGGTGGTGTCCAAGAACGTTCCTTAGGCTAGCTGCGTTTACTCCCACCGTTCTACTTTTTTTTTGGTTTATAGTGTTCCTTCTTTTAGCAAATGATGGTGACAAAAATAGTTTGTGATTTTTTTCTCAATTGGCCAAATAAAACCTGAGGGATTTATTATTACCTTTTGACTTGGTCTTACTAACCATGAAATCCGAGAATAACAGAGTTAATCCAACCCTTTCATTTTGCAGAGGCGGAAAATTAGTCCCAAGGTCATTGCTTTGGTAGGTAGCAGTCCTCTCGGATGGTTGTCCGTTATTCCGAGGGTCTCAGACCCAGCGGCCGTGGCAGCGGTTCAAGCTGTCTGGAGTGAACGAAGGAACGGCAGGTGCAGGGCCCGTGGGATGGCGACAGGGATGTTGTTATGCCTCTGAGGAGCGAGGCCTGAGCCTGCTGTGAAGTGGTTTGGCTCCTGGAGTGGCCCAAATGGAGGGAGCTGAACTTGAACCGAAGCCTGCAGACTCCGGGCAGGTCACGGGTGCCTACTTTGTAAGGGGGGGGTGTGGGGTGCGGGTGCGTCTGTCACTTCTGGGACTAGGCCTTTTCGCTGCCAGCTGAGCACCCGGTCCTTTGAGCTCATAACCAGAAGAAGCAGTGGCCCACCCTTAGGAAGGCCGAACAACTGACTCAGAGGTTCAAGGTCCTTTCTCTGCATTCCTGCCCTGTCGGTCAGAAGAATGAGGCACCTGGAGAGTGGAGCTGCCGCAGGCATTCGGAACTCAGCCCGAAGCTGGTGTGGTGGCGCTGAGAGGTTGAGGCAGGAGGATCACAAACTAGACCAGGTGGGCCGGGCGATGCAGCTCAGCGACACCATGTTGCCTACCTGGCAAATGGGAGGTCCCAAGTTCGATCCCTGTGACCGCAAAACAAAAACAAAAAATCAGAGCCCACCCTCGGCAATTTAGGGACTCAGTGAGACCTGTCAAAAAATTTTATAAATAGGCTGGTGTTGTAGGTCAGTACAAAGGCCCTGGGTTCAGTCCCCCGGAGCCATCAACACACACACACACACACACACACACACACACACACACACATGAAACTTCTGGTGTATTTTGTGCCTAAGCAACCTCCTTTGTAGCCTGGGGTGAGGGGAAGATTTAATGTTGGGCTCATCATTCTGTTGGTAAGGCCTGACCAGTATCCCAGTGGTAGGTGGCATTTGATATTGGTGATTTGATCTACTTGTGTGTGGTAATTTGTAATTTTCTGGAGGGTATCCATTGCAAGGCTGTTCATTTTGTGGAGAAAACTGTGCTTATGGTGTGCACAAATTTAGGGGTGCATACTTCTCTGTCAGGACTCCAGGGGCCCCTCTACAGGCTTCAGTGGTAGGTTCATATCTAGCTGGGAGACAGTGCTTCTGGGGACACCTGGTCTATACCAACGGGCCCACTGCCTGCACTTGAGCCTACACTACGTGGGTGTTGTGGGGAGCAAATCCTGAGGCACGGCGCCAGGAAAGGCGCATGGCATCGAATCTGAAGGAGCTGCTCTCAGGGGGGATCTCCAGATCCTGTGTTCTTTACTGACTCTCCATGAGATGACAAGGAAAGAAGTCTTGAATTTTTTTTTTTTTTTTTTTTTTTTTTTTTGGTACTGGGGATTGAACTCAGGACCTGCCGAAGGTATAGATGTGTTTGGGAAATGACACACAGCCTAGTGTATTTGAAGCCCAGGGGAGACCAGGTTGGGGAGGAGGTGAGGCCTCTTGCTAAAGGGCTTTCCACTCAGCTCCCTGTCAGAGCTCTGGAGAAAGAACCCCGGGACTGCAGTGTGCTGGCACAGAGGCAGGGGACAGGGAGCTCCCACTGCGCCGTCTGCCCGCTCCTGAGCCGGCCTTGTCCCCCCTTGCCCGTCTCTTGTCTTTGCCCTGGCCCGTCCTTCTCAGAGCTGCTCACATCCTCCCCTTGTCCAGCAGCAGCTCTTCTCCTGCTCTTCCGATGTTGGGGTTTCCCTGGTTCTCTAGTCCGTCCCTGTGTGGCCGCATTCATTCCAATGCCATTAGCTGTTGGTTCATGATTCATAGATGGGCTTCCGGGCCCTCTGCAGAACTGCGTTTCCTGAAAGTGTATGTAATGTTGGCATGGTATGTGTCTTCCTGGAAGCAAAATCTGTATTTTTAAAACTATTTTCAGTATAATTTTCATTAGATTCTCAAAGACATCCTTACCCGTAACATTATAGCTGTCCAGCCAGGGGTTTAGCTCGAGTGGTACCGTACCTACCTTGGAAGCACAAGGGCCCAAGTTTGATCCCTTGTCCCCCACCACACTAGTATCACATGATTGCCATTCATCCTGAGTTCTTGGATTTTCATTTCCAACTGTACATTACATATAGCTCCTCAAGTTTTTAATAATTCCTCAAAATTTTTAAATAAGCCTCAGTAATTTGAGTAAGCTTTATTTTTTCAGATTATATAAGATGATAACTTGAATAACACACAAGATACAAAAACAAAGTAAAACTTAAACATAATTCAGGTCTCTGTAGACCCCCATTCTTAAAATTCTGATGCACAGCAGGTCCCTGGTATCTTCAGAGGGTCCCTTTCAAGATACCCAGTTGGTGACTAAAACCTTGCCTGTCAGACCCTATGCATATTGTGTTTTTCCTACGTGTATGCTCCCGTGGTAAAGTTTAACTTACAGAGTAGGCCCAGTAAGAGTAGTAATAACTGCTACTGAAGTGGAACATTTATAACGTATACCGTAATAAGAGCTTGTGATTTGAGCCATGCTCAGTGAGGGCTACCTGAACACAAGTGGAGACGGCACGACTGACAGGCTGGTGGTGTGTGCGTCATGGGTGCTCTGCAAAAGGCAATGGTTTCTATCCCAGATGGGCAGCACAGCATCTCATCATATTAGTCAGAAGATGCACAAAGTTGAAAACTTAGCAGCTATTTATTTCTGGGCTACAGCTGACCATCAGTAACTGAAGGTATGGAGAGCGAAGCCATTCATGGATAAGGGAAAAAGTTTATAGATACTGTTACTCTTAGAGGTGGCCTTGAAGACTGGAGTCCTTTCCTGCTGCCCGTTGACAGATACTTCTGTTGTATTTGCATGTTTGGGTTTTTTAAGCTGATTTTCCATAAGTGCTATCATACTATTATAGCTTGCCTGTAAGACCAACAGTGTGCCTAGACATTCTTTTCATGTCAGAATAAGGAACAAATCTACTGGCGGGGATTTAGCTCAGTGGTTCTAGCATTTACCTTACAAGAGCAAGATCCCTCGTTCGATCCCTGGCAACCACATACCACAAACCTGAGCATGGTGACCTAAGCCCATCAGCAATCAGCACCACATTCTACAATGCCGGGCGTGGTGGCTTTTGCCTTTAATCCCAGCACTCAGGAGGCAGAGGCAGGAGGAATGCTGCAAGTTCAAGGCTAGCCTTGGCTACATACAGAGTTCAGAGCCAGGCTGAACTACAAAGCAAGACCTTGTCTCAAAAAACTAAAAAAAGGAAAACAAAAGCAATACTTACAATTGAGCCAGGGATGTAGCCCAGTAGCACAGTGCCTGCTTGACAAGCACAAGGTACTGAGTTCGATCCCTGGTACAAAAAAAAAAAAAAAAAAGACTGTAACTGCCCAGGGTAAAGAATATTTACACCTTTGCTCAAGATAAGGACTGTTTAGTGGCCAGGAATTTAGCTCAAATAGTACTGTGCCTACCTTGGAAACACGAGGGCCCAAGTTTAATCCCCAGTGCCACACACACACACAAAAGACTATGACTTTGCTTAAGATAGTGCTGCCCATCTCTGTCTCATGGGCATCTGGAGGAGATAAAAGAATTAGGCTTTATGATCAGAAATCCTCAATGTTTATAGGTTGATACTACTAAATTATCTTCATAGATGGTTGTATCACATTCCCTTTCACCACCAAACATTTTTTTTTTTTTTAGAGACAGGGTCTCGCTTTGTAGTTCAGGCTGGTCCTGAATTCAGCCTCAAACTCACAGCAATCCTCCTGCCTCGCTTCCCAAGTGCTGGGATTACAGGCGTGAGCACCATGCCCAGCTTTGTGGTATGTGGTTCTGATTGCTGGTGTGTGGAAGTCTCCACGCCCAGTATTGTATGTGGTTACCAGGATTGAATCCGGGCCCTTGTGCTTGGCAAGGCAGGCACCGGAACCACTGAGCTAAATCCCTGAGCCCCACCACCAGACTTTTTAGCAGTGTTTCTGTGGTGGTGGTAGGACTGGGTTTTTTATTTGTTGGTTTTGTTTTTCATGAGATAAGGTCTGACTATGTTATCCTTCCTGGCTTTGAACTTGCTGCATACTCCACACTGGCCTTGAACTTTCAAGTCCTCTTGCCTCAGTCTCCTGAGAACTGGGGTTACAGGTTCATGCCACCATTCCTGTCTTCATCACTAGATTTTAAGGGTTCTCTGTACCTCCCTATACACGATGATATCAGCCCTGAGAAGTAGGAAGCTAATGGCATGCATCTTCACTCACCGGTTTGTAGGACCTCATCCTTGTCCCCTGTGTTGCCTCAGAAATATTCAGGCTCAATTTGTTTGATCTGATTGGCAACATCAGGTTCTACCCTCCCACGTTTCACAAGTAATATTTGATCTGCATAAGTGAACTCATCGTACTCCTCAGCTTTTCGTTTCGGAAAATACGGTCACTGTCACACTGAATTCATCCCGCATATAGAGTGTGGCCTGTCTTCCAGAAGGAAAGAGCTCAGGCTGACGAAGGAGGAATACCAAGTTCAGGGGAGAGGCCACAGGCTGCAGGTGGGTGAGGGACTCGGGTGGTCGACCCCAAGATTGTGCGATGATTGGGGTGAGAAGAAGCTAGCGTTGGCCCCAGACCAAAAGTAGGAGGTTCATCAGGGAAGGGGATTTAGCTCAAGTGGTTCTACACCTACCTTGGAAGCACAAGGGCAGAAGTTCAATCCCTGGTACAGAAAGAAAGAAAGAAAATAAAGAAAGAGGGAGGGAGGGAAGCAGAGAGGGAGGGGTGGAAGGAAGGAGCAAAAGAGCAAGCAACAAAACTGGAGGTTTCTCTGTGGGGCTGGAGCCTGTGCCTGAGGAAGGGGCATCTGTAGGGCGTTCTCCCCGCCCCCTTCTCCTCTTCTACTCTGTCACTCACTCTGTCCTCCTTATGCCTCTCCCTGTCCTCTCCTTCCCTCCTACCCTTTCCCCTGCTATCTCCTCCCTTAGCCATCCCCTTAGGGACTGTCATTGTGCTTGTCCTTAATGATAACCTCACTTGGAGACTTCTGGTCCCCTCCTGCTCCCTTCCATCAAGCGCTTCACCACACCGGGGGAATCTCTAGGCCTCATCCACATTGGCAGCTAAAAGTTTTCTCATCAGCACCCACTGGCCTTTAAATGTGCTTGAGTCTTTCATTTTAATCCCATGTCTTCCCTGTGTAGGGGTCCAGTCCTAATACCAGCCTCTTCCTCAGGAAGGCTTAGCTCTTCTGAGAAGGCTCTGGAGAACTCGAGCCAGACAGATCCTGTGCTTGGGAGATTTTGTGCCGCAAGAACCTTGTCTTGCTTGGAGTCCGGGAAGTGAGGTTCTCTGGACAGCGCCAAAGGAGGCGCCTCAGGCTTCCTTGCCACCTCCCTGAGACGTAGGATGGGAGGGGAGCAGGCCTGGAAAGTGGTCACATCCAACCTGAAAAGCGGAGTTGTCTTTTTCTGTACCACACAGCCCATAATTATGGGTTGCACTGGGGGCAGTGGCACCTGCGACCACAGTGGTGCAGGTTGTGCGCAGCTGGCTGCACCTGCTCACCCCATGTGCAGCTTGTTTTGCTTCCCGCAGGGAAAGAGCTGGGCTTGCTGCTGGCAGCGGTGTGTGATATGAAACAAGGCCTGGGTCTGCTCTCGAGCTGTACCCCACTTGGTCTGGGCCTCAATGGACCCTGCC
>PVIR01044930.1:0-10969 GCA_004026965.1 Petromus typicus
GAAAATATTTTGAATGTTTCACCATGTAAAATAATAGGAAAGCAAGATATTCAATGTATTTAGATTGATTTAATTATTTTATAATATATGTGTATCAAAACACTACATTTACATATTTTATACAATTACATACAATTGTGACTTCTTTCTAAAACACTAATACAATATAAAATAAATTAATTTCAAAGATTATAAAATGAAACATAGTTTCTACATATTGAGTAGTCCATATATATATGAACATATATATACAAAATACATATATATATATATATATATATACACAAATATATTATTTAGCCATTTTTTCTACTCTCCTTTAACTTACCTAATAAAATCTTAAGTCATTTTCCTAAGTTATTTATTATCTCACTAATTTTTCAGATTTTTATATGTATTCTAGATATCTCTGCTGTGTGCAGAATATATATTGCAAAGGTCTTCCAAACTCTCATTTGTTTATAGATTTTATTTGTAGAAAATTTTATTTATAAATGAAGCTGTAATGTCACACTGGCCACAAGAGTATTTTGACAGGTTCTGGATCCCCTACTTGATCAGTATCACTTCTGTTATTTGATGATGTTTTCAGGCTCTTAGCTGTTCTTCAAGATAGATACATTTCTTTTTATGGATGATCACTTGTTAATCCTAATTTCCCATAGAATTGAGATGCCATCTCAAGTTTATATTAAATACTCATATAGTCAAGCTTATTTCCAGGTTCCTTATTGTGCTGTATGCCTTTGTCCTTTGCTCTTTTTGTTATCCCAGTAGACTTTTGCTAAGTGTTAAGCCTATTTACTCTTAAACTGGTTATGACACATTTATGCTGTTGCACATTTATACTGTTGTTCAGTGTTAGGCAAAGCAAATCCTCTCCCACTTCTATTTTTTGTTCTTCATACATTATTACAAATAATAATAATAATAATTTATTTTGTCACAGATTTTAATGTCATTTTATCAATTTCATAGATAGGGTCTTTCCAATAAAACATTTTTACTGATTGGCAAATAAGTACATTTATATATTAATATTGGGATAGTAGATATTTAAATATTTCTATTTAATGATATAAGTTTTAGTAAGATTACTTACTTTGTAGTATTTTCATTTTATTTATTGTTAAATATGTCAATACTGTCAATGCTGTGAATAGATTTACTTGCATGCCTATTTGCTCAGATTTTATTTAATGAAAAATAAGCTTTTCTTGTGGTCATTCACATTTGAAATTTATCAATTCAAGTAGCTTTAAAACTTAAATCTCTTGAATTTTGAAGATATAAAATATGCTAGTAAAAGATGTCACATTTTTTCTGTTTCATTTTTTTCTTTCTTAAAATAATACTGATCTTTTCCAAAATCTCTGTAAAAAACTAGATGAATTAAAGTACCTAAAGTATTTGGAAGACATCTACCTTAATAATCCTTAATAAATGATTGCTATAATGATATTAATAAGAATTGTGATTGTAGTTGGTTTAGCATGGACTACGTATACTTCTCGATATGTATATTTATCTGGTGTCACTTTCTTTTCTTCTTAATAGTCAAGTGCAGAAATACTGAACATTGTTCTTTCCAACTAGTTTCTAATGCCAACCGCCTAAAAACAAAAAGGAAAAAATTTGTCCAAAGTTGACGAGGTACAGTTTCAAATCACAACGCAATACTCTTGCTATGTCAAGTACTTTATTTAAATTCTAAACATGAAGTTCTGCTTTCTTTGCATACAATGAGCTTAGTGTCACCTTATACCTCTAGACATTGTGAAGACTAAATAAATTAGTATTTTTAAATTTCCAAATGTCATTAGTGGTAGAAAGCTATGTCTATATGTTCACTTTATTTTAATACTTGTTTTTCTCTCATTTCCTTATTTGCATCGTCTCATAAAGACCTTATAGTGTGGTCTTCAAAGGGCCAGTGGAAATGCAACATTGCTTTCAATAATTATCACTTAACTATCACTATCAACCCTTATCTGAATGGTTAAAAGTAAAGTTTTGTATTTTTTACCTAATCATATCCTTATATGTAGTCTGTGCAATAGGCAAATTAGATCTAATGTACTTTTAGGACCCTGTGCTCAGTAAATGTCAACCCATAAAATGAAACATGTGGCTTTTTAAAGATCATTTAATATGAAAAATATTCATCCAAAAATATATTAGAGTCCAGAACGTTGGTGGTATCAACTTTCTTAGTAATAGAATGATTCCAGGATTTAATAATTCAATGACCTAAAACATTAGTTTGTACAGTTAGGAAGCACTGCTGTATAATGTATGTGAAAATTATAGTCATTCAGATAGAACTGTTCATTAATCACAAGCACAAAGACAACTCAAAATCAGAGTGCCAGAGTTAGCATTTTTTAAATAGGTATTTCTAACTCATGTACCGGGAGTAGTGTTACAATCACTAAATCATGCTGTATCTGGGAACACATATGAACTGGAAACTAATGAGGTAAGCAATTTTGGCTAATTAAAATCAATAGTATCATCCTTTAATTAACCATTATTGATTGCATTATACAGAGGGTGGACTTTTGAAATTATATGCTCTTATACAATACATCTTAGCCATTCAAAAATATGTCAAGGAGCAAGTTTATTTTGACAAGGTCTAGCCCTATTCTATGGATAAACCAGGACTTTACGTTTATAGTCAGAACTGGAGAGATTTCCAAACACTAATTATATAATGTCTGCTATTTTAGTGTGTGCAGTTGAAATTTCTTTTGAACTGTCATTGAAGCCTTTTATGAAAAGAATATAATTGGCTAGTCATGAAGAGTTTAGTGACTCTAGTGAAAACTTAAATATTGCATGCTTGTAACTGAAAAATATGGAGAAAACTTGCTAATTGTTCAATAATGTCAATTTTTTCAAATTAGAACATTCCAAATATTACAAATGTCATAGGGAGACTTCTGTCAAGTTGTCTCAAGATGTATACATTTTGTGAGGTCAGCAAGTGTCTTTCACACATTTTCTTTCTTTGTTCAGTGTGGTTGACTTGAGTGTGTGCTTGGTACAAAATAAGCATACAGGAACATCAGTAAGTGATTGAACTTTTCAAACAATGGATCAATTGATGTACGTGGAAAAACATCACATCTAAGGCGTAAGAAGCCACTAGAAGTCTTTAGGTCCTGCTGCTCCTCCTCTACAATGCTCGACCACCTAGGCTTTGTGGGCATCACTCCCGCACTGAAGTCTCACCGCATCATCGCTGTCAGTGCTTCACATGCTCACTTTCAAGAAATTCTTTCTTAAATGTAACCCCAAAGCTATATGATATATTTAAAGTTAATTTCCTTTAGCTGAGCATCAACTTTGTATCAATTTGTAAACTACTGACACACAGCCATCTGAAGCAAAGCAGGAAAAAAAGTTTCTCGATATGTGACATTTCTTTGGAAATGAAAAAGAAATTAGGAGCGCATAAACATGACTAAATAAATATGAGAACACCTCAGGACCCCCCTTACTCTGCAATGAATGGAAATCCCATATCTTTTATTATTTTTCCTTAGGCTTCCTGTTTCAATTGTGTATAGGAGTCTTCAGTAAATAGATTCCAATTACTAGCGATATGTCTTGACTAGCGCCAAATATACAACACTCAGCTTAAGGGCGAGAGTTTGCCTCACAGTGTCAGTCCGTGGTCAGCCGATTTCTAGAAAGAAACTACACATGGAAAGGAGCGAATCAAAGAAAATTGTTTAAGCCTCGGAAGCCAAGAGGAAGAACGTAGAGAGAGGAGCCCAGGAAGGAAAAACATCTTTCCCCAGCGACCTGTCTCCCTCAATCAGCAGCCAACATCCTGGCAGTACTTTTGAGTCTGGACCCACCCACAGGTTGATCCAGTGATGTTAACGCCCCCCTGGTGGTCCAGGCGCTCTCCAAAACGCATGGAAACCGCGGGAGAGTGGTCAGATCTAACCCATAACTGACAGTTATCGAATGTCAGATTTAAATTCGCTCCAAGTTAGGTACTGTGCGAAAATCCACACAAACGCAAAAGTAGCAGAAAAGTATAGCAAGTAAAATCAAGACAATTTTAGAGTCAAAATTAGCAAGGCAGAGCTCTTAGAACATTTTGCAACTTGTAAATCATATAATTTTTCAGGAAACAATATTTTACTTCATCATGTTTCTGGTTTTTCATTTATAAAACATGAATAAACTATTTACATTATTGGTCTATCTTATGTATTAATTGGAATATCTTTTTAAAAAGGCATAGCACAATGTTCATTGAGTGTTAAATCTTAGCATTTTTTACTAGCTGCGGTGCTTCTAGAAGGGCTTACTCGGAATTAGAACCCTGTTCGAATGGGTCTCCGTGCTCATGATTACTCTGATAGTTTTGCAGCTACTCATTCCATTCCATCCCACACATAGTGGAGAAACTATTCTTTGAGTCTACAGCTTATCATATATTAGGGAGAAAATATGTGGATGCAGTTTGTACCACTGTAATTCCAAGTGAGTAAGTATCAATGTAAACAGCAAATAGAAGGAAATGTCAGCCAGTTCAGTCTTGGAATTCTGGGGCTACAGATAATTTGACCAGAAAATGAATATAACATAAGCAAAATTTCCTACTTAAGACATTTGAACCCCTAAAAATTTTCAGAAGGTAAGGTGCTGAGGTGGTCAATAATACAATGTCAAAATTCTTCATGAAAATGTTTTACTTGTGCAAAAAAGAATCTTACATAATATTACAATATCCAAAGAGAAATCATATCTCAACCCTATAAGCTGAGACTTTAGGATTCCAGATTTTATTTTCAAGTAAGTTTCTGTATCTTTTCTTGGGTATCTGTACTATTAATTCTACTGGTAAGCCAGCTCTAAAATTGCAAAATAAAGCACCACAATAATAGTGAACAAAATATACTAGTATGTGTTGTTATATGTTGATATATGCTTTGGAAGTAACTATATTCTTCAGAACGTTTGTAATGATGTGCAGCATTTGAATTTTATTGAGATTCTTAGGACAGGCAAAGCCTTTAGAGCTTTTGAGCTCACCTAACATCAAACTCACATAACACCAAAATCACAAATGCTTTCAGGCAACCTATGAAAGAAAACAAATATAAGTCCCCTCAGAAAACAGTTCTCCCGACAGTCCTGACTTCAGCTCCATTGATCAGAAGTTCTTACCTCACGGAGAACACAAGAATAAGTAATTTCTGTCCAGAATTTTTATACATTCCTCAGTACTAACAGATTGATATCACTTTTAAATGTCAAAAAAGAAAAATAGTACTAGATTATAGTGAAGTTTGAACACACAACCTTGCATTTGCAAGACAGCTGGTGGCACCACGGAGCTAAATCCCTGGCCCTGTTTACATCTTGAGAAGTGAGATATTATTCAAAAAATGTTTCTCATCTTCTGCTCTGTGTGAGTTCTACTCAAGATTCTATAGGATATGGATGAGAACTTCTAAATAATAATTTTTAATAATGACATTAAATCTATTAAATCTTGAAGCTTCACTTAGAAATTATTTAATCTGGGCTCAAATACATATGTGGTCAAGTATATAAAAATCTACCATTATTTTTTATAGAGGGCTTAAATATGTTTCCCTGGTGGCACAGAGTGCCAAAAATGATTTATTTTTATGATAATTTCTTTCTTAAATCGACAGGAACCAAATGTTTTTTTAATTTGATTTTATTGGTATCTTTTATATAAACGTTATGATCACATTCAACATTGAAGCTTTGTATCAGTACATTACACATCTTAATTCTCATAAATGTTTCTTAATATGTTAGATTTCTTGGGAAATAAATAAACCGATGGCTATATAAACAAGACAAAACAAATATGAGAACAGTTTGAAAGCAATCATTCTCTTTAGCAGACTGACTCACTCAAGATCTTTTGTCATTTATGAAAAGTCTTCATTTTGCTACTATTATAAGAATCTTCAATATATGTATTCTGATTGGTAGTATCTGGACACTAGCTTTTAAGTGTCCCGATCTATGAAGAAACGTAAAGAAAAATAAGGAAAACCACAAAGTCTACTACTAAGGGGCAGAGAGCATTAGGCCCTCAGTTAGCTGTTGCCTGCCTAAGAGTCTTCATTAATTATCAATATGCTGTACTTCATTGTGGTGTAGCTCTTGGAAAGCAGGTATAACTTCTGAATTTTCACTTATAGTTGCAATGGACTCAGCAATATAGTCTGTAAATATGATTGGATTACTTATGCTTAAGAAGGAGAAGCAGTCCATCAACTTTAATAGTTCCCCAAAACTGTTATATCTCTATTCATTATTTTCAACAACTCTCGAGGGGTTAATTTTTGAGTTCCCAGAAATATTCTGTTCAATGACACTGTTGTGCACTTAAAAGTTCTGTCTTTCCATTGATGGACAAGGTTGCAAATCTGAACAGCATGACTCCTCCAAGTGCCATATTTCATCAAAGACAGTAATTTGTGGAACCCAAAGGCAGCCTGAGCTCTTCATTCTTCATCTGAAGAACCAGGTATTAAATTTTATCTATTCACATGAGTGGGAAAGGAACATTTTCTGCTAACTCTTGAGCATTGAGCAGTCACATTGTTATTTGGGAGAATAAATTAAATCATCCCCTAAATAGTAAATGAGGTAGGAAATAAAAATTATAATTTTAATACTCTGTTTTATGGCTGTCCACTTTAAAAGATACCTAAAAACCTGTTTGAGGATGAAGTATACCCTATCTTACTTTCCACCTCACTAAGTTCCATCTCTAGCTCTTAATGGGTTATGAAATCATTAGGTAAGAACAATAATTTCATGATTACATTACAGATATTCCTCTCAAAAATAAGAAAAACATGCATGTATATATGGAGTTATTTAAAACACAAATTTACAATTATAACACTTTTAACCTGTGCTTTATCATATCATTTGTTCACTGACCATTTTCTCTGGACTTCAATTCCTTTTCTTTTATAGCTTAGTAGATGTTTCTTGTTAAAATGTCATTTATCTCTAGTACTCCATAGCCAACTTGTCGCACACTGTAAATTAATTTTGATCAGAGATTAAGCTTGAATATCATTTATTGTTTTTTGAACCTCAACATTCATCAATAACAATGCAGGCAACAAATGAGTCTTTAATGACTCATTCAGTCTTTATTTTGAAAATTACATGGTAATATTAAGGACATATCATGCAAAAGAAATGAAAGATTACTATCAATTTCTTATTCATTTTAACTGCTGCATTATTAATAAAATTTCATTCTGATGTGGCTATTGCTTTTATCCTACTAAAAACTACAATGTAAGCCTACTTAAGGTCAGGTATTTTATGATTTTATGTTAAAATGTGTACACCTAGCACAATGTTTCATATAAAAGATAAAATGAAATAATATTTTAATAAATCTTATTTATAATATTTTGAAATTTTTGAAGTTGGCTTCCAACCCCACTGATATTAAAACAAGTATCATAAAGATGGTTATAAACATTGTAGTATTGTGCCTTTGAATTGTTACCCTTAGAGGCTAATATTCTTGGCATACAAAAACATGGACAACTGTTTTCTATTAACTATGAGGGTTCCCTTATTTTCATTAAGGTTTCATTCACTGATTTAAGTTGTTTATGGCTACTACCAAATTAAAATATTTATATTTCTAAAGGTTTATTTAAATTCGGACAATCCCAACCATGCAGCCTATTCTGAGTTTTAGACATTCTGTTTTTTCTTCTATTTTTAATTTATATTTTCACTTCAAAATTATAATTGAAGGCCAAATACTTCCATAATAAATATATAATCAGAATTCTATGTAAGCTGTTTATTATCTTTTCCTGTAATAAACAACTGGAATATAGTATTCCTCTGTAAAGGACTCAGTTCAGTGTTTGATAACTGGAAGTTTATGATAGGTAAATCATTGGAAGAAATGACAGTGAATCAGAAAGAAAAGATTCCCAACATGTGGGAGTCAAACATTGAAGAAATTACAATCTTATTTTGATTATCATCACTTTTCTAAAAAAGTAATTTCGTGTTTAAATATTTGTTGTGATCCATACATTAATATCCTGTTTTGGTTGGTAAACAATGTATGCATGATAGGGTGAAGGGGGAAAATGTTGAGATTGTAACAAAAAAGTAAGGAAACCTATTTTATGTATATGGGGGGGGTGGTAGGGTGGGTAGGGCTATGGGAAAAAATGAGAATTAAGTTGTGTCTTACACTGGTACAAATCCCCATTATGGAGTGCAATCATGATGTGTATATTTAATGTACCAATAAAGATTTTTTAAAAAAAGGTATGCATGCATTAGAACATCATGCTGTATTTCAATTTTTAAAGAATGTAAGTAAGCATATACATAAGCACATATATAGCCATGAATAAACCTGAAGGTATGACTTTTGTTGTACAAACAAAGCATATTTAAGTAAGGAAACAAATTTTATGTATATGGGGGTGTGGTAGGGTGGGTAGGGCTATGGGAAAAAATGAGAATTAAGTTGTGTCTTACACTGGTACAAATCCCCATTATGGAGTGCAGTCATGATGTGTATATTTAATATACCAATAAAGATAAAAAAGCATATTTAAAATCCAATGGGTAGAATTTTTAGATGTCTCATAAATGGGTTTCTTAAAATGTGCTATTTGTTGAAATCATTATCTTTCAGTTACTCTTTATTTTGATCTCTCTGACTCTTTCTCCCTTTTCAGATTCAGCTTTCATCACACGATGGGAACACTCAGACTCAGACTTTCGTTAGGTATGAATATTAACACAGAGAAGCAGAGGCATCAGTTAAAACGCCTCCAGGGAAAGTGATTGAAAAGGTGAGTAGAACAATAGCGATGCATGGTTGAGGGGTATGTTTTGTCTCACTCTTCACCTTCTGGTTCCTTCTTTGTTTCTGAGTTCTACTTTCCTGTGCATGCTTTCTTCTCCCCATTGTGCTAACCTGGAGGAATTTCTTTTCTTTTGCAAGTTAAGCAACAGCTTCATTGAAATGTGCGCAACTTTCATTAAAATTTTCTGACTGTTTTTTAACTTCAGAAAAATTTGTAGCTTTTCAAGCTGTATGTACTTCTCAAAGCTACTGACACTTTCCTTTTCACAACAGGTATGTTCACAAAATTTGCTCCTAAGTTGCCTGATTTTCCTTTGACTTCAATTTGGGATGAGTCTCAATAGTTTTTCATAAACAAAATAAACAGGTCCCAGATGTGTAAATATCATATCTTTTCTCTGGCATGAGAAAATGAAGTTGTAAATGAGTTGTAGTATGTATGGTTGATATTGTGAAATAGAAAATATTTAAAATGGAAGAGAGTGTAGGTGTAAATAATGAGGGGAAAACGAATGTGGTAATAATAAAGAAGATAAGTTTGAATCATTTCTACTTAAATGGACATACCTTGAGAAGATCCTCATAAGTGAAATAAATAGGGCACAGATAGGTAACATTGCATCTTTTCTCTGGTATGAGAAAATGAAGATGTAAATGTGTCCTAGCATTGTATGTTATATATTGTGAAACAGAAAATGCTCAATGTAAAATAAGGTGAAAGGGGACAATGTTGAGATTGTAACAAAAAAGTAAGGAAACAAGTTTTATGTATATGGGGGTGTGGTAGGGTGGGTAGGGCTATGGGAAAAAATGAGAATTAAGTTGTGTCTTATACTGGTACAAATCCCCATTATGGAGTGCAATCATGATCTGTATATTTGATGTACCAACAAAGATTAAAAAAAAGATTTAAAAAAAAAGGAAACAAAGATTATGTATTTAGGGGGTGGAGGGTTGCAGGGTGGAGGGAAAGGGAAAAAAATGACAATCAAGTCATGTCATATTCTGCTACAAACTCTCAATATTGAATGCGATGATGATGTGTATTCATAATGTACCAATAAAGATTAAATTAAAAAATAGTTTTTCAGTTATTTCTCCTTATCATCACTATCTCCTATTCTGTCTAGTTTCTCACCTTCTTTGTCCTAAGTGAGGTGCTGAGATGGATGTATCTTCACGTTAAACCCAGCCTGACATAAGAACAACTTGGGTTAATTAGGTTAAAGGAATATTCATCTGCCTCTTGTTATCTACAGCATATGCCTAAGTAAACATTCAGCTGTACTGAATTGCAACCAACCAGCTCTCAGGAACTGTTCAAGTATGTAAGTCAAATATCCACTATCATTGTAAATTTTTACCATTAGAGAAACCACAGAGATCTTCTAGCACCAAATTAGCAATCTTTCACCATTAAAAGACCCTTCAATAGTTTCACCTATGCAAATCACCTTCAGAGAATGCTTTCTAGCATGTCAAGTATTACTAATGATTTTAGATTTTTACTGAAAGAATTGGAAACATACGTATCAAAATGCATAACATAAACCAAACTGATAATTATTTTGTGCAGTGTAATTAAATAAAATGTTTTGGGTTATTTTGTGAAAAAGTAGAAAAAAGATATATAATTTCTCTTAATATTTCAAAACTTTGTATTCCTTCATTCATTCTCACAAAGTGAAGCCTTGACATATAGGAAATTTTAACTGAAAATCTTCTAGTTCTGCTAGCCAGCTCATCTGTTCATAATTAGAAGCTTAATGGACTCTCAGGCACAAACAAATGGCACCCTCTGAAGAATACCTGAAAAGGCAAAGTACTGCTGCATTTAAAAAATGTTTATCTACGACTCCCTTTAGGAAATCACACAAAACATAAATATATATATCTGCAAGTTGAAATGAAAACAACACCTTTGTACCAACTGTTGTCAATAACCATTCATGTACTCTCTCTTTACTCCCCTCTCCTTGGTCAAAAGCAAGTGTAACTCTCAAGTTTGGTAGATAGTGCAAAATTTCCAGAATCATAATAATAATTTAAACCCCCAACAAAATATGACACATGCTTAATATCCAA
>PVIR01044931.1:0-10961 GCA_004026965.1 Petromus typicus
GGCCCACAGCCGGACAGACGGACCTACAGCAGGATAGACAGGCCCACAGCCGGACAAAGGACCCAGAGCGGGACAGACGGACCCACAGCCGGACTGCCAGACCCACAGCCGCGACCCAGCCAGGGGCGCGCGGCCATCTGGAAAGTCCGAGCTTTCCAATCGGCCTTCCACACGGCCCACGTCGGGAGGCTGGAGGGGAGATGTTTCGGGGGGTTTGCGCGATGCTGTGCAACGCCCTTGAGTGTCGAAACTGTTTTGCAGTGCGATTTAATTCAGTTTTGAGATAGGGTGGCGCAGTGCAGTTTAAGCAACCTTCAACTCGCAGGGATCCTCCTGCCTCAGCCTCCTGCCTCAGCGTTGAGATTACAGGCGTGAGCCACCACGCCAAGCTCCGCATGTGCTTTAAAAGGGAGCAGTTAACCCTAGCCCGGGGGACAGTTTATTCTCATATAAACGGAGAGGCACGTTAGAAGACAGCAATTGGCAAGTAGATGGAAGCAGGTGTGCCCGCGGGTTCCGAGCGAAGGGTGGGGAGGGCACGGAGGGGGGCAGAGGAGGAGGGTGGGCAGGGAGGGAGGGAGCCAGGGAGCCGCCTCTGCCCCGCCCGCCCGCCCGCGGGAGGCGGTGTCCGGCCCCGGCGCCCCGCCCTCTCCCCGCCCACCGCCGTCCCACAGTCCGCGCGCCCGCAAAGCGCCGGGCCCAGCGCAGCCCACGCGTCCGGGCGGGTTCCGGGGAGTTGGGGGTCCGGGGACCCGGGGGGCCCGGGGGGTCCGCGGGCCCCGAAGCTGGATCGCGCCTGCGGATCTGCAGGGGCGGCGAGCGGGCTTCCCCAGGCCCGCGGAGCCAGGACACTCTGCTCCGGCCGCCTGGTCGGCGAGCGCGGAGGGTCCGGAGGCTGCGCGGCCCCGGGCGCCGGGAGGTCGCGGGGGCCGGCGGGCAGCCCCGAGGCCGCTGCGCCCCGGTGTCCGTCACTCGGCGCGCGGGGGTGGCAGCCCCGCGGCCCTCCGGGTGCCCAGGTGTCGCAGAAGCGCCCGGGCCCGAGCTCGCGGGCTGCGCCCTGGAAGGACGGGAGGACGGGAGGACGGAGGGCGGCGGGAAAGGAGCGCGGGCCGCCCGCCGCCTTTGGGACCGGCAGGAGGCGCTGTGCGGACGAATTTAAAAAGAAAGAGTTCAGGGGACGCATTTTCGTGCCCCCCCAACCCCCCCTTCCAGGTGAGAGACCCAGTTCAGACCTGCGGGGCTTTCGGATCTTCGTTTCTCTTCGCTCTTTTAAAAGCCCATATGTTTGAGGGATTCAGGTGAAGTGTGACCGAAAGACTACAAGTGGAAACTGAAAAGTTCAAGATTTGTTGATCTATCCATTTTAAAGAAAGTTGTAAGTCAGAAATTCTAATTCTTGACTGCCTAGTGAAGGACTCGGCAATTATTACTATTAGTTAAAGATTTTGAGGCTGTTTATATGTATGCAACGTCATACTAGGGATTGAACCCCCGGGTCACTCTTCTACTAAACTACTACATCCCTAGCCCTTATTTATGTCTTCTGCTTTTCCTTCCCTCTGCCTTCCTTCCTCTCTCCCTCTTATTTCCTTTTTTTTTTTAGTTTTTTGAAACAGAGCAAGTTCAGGCTGATCCAGAACTCAGCGTCGAACTCAGCAATCCTCCTGCCCCTGCCTCCCGTGTGCTGGAATTACAAGTGTGAGCCACCACCCCCCTGCATTGCTGTATGTGGTCATTGGGGATTGAACTCAGGACCTTGGGCGTGCTAGGCAGGCGCTGGAACCACTGAGCTAAATCTCTGGCCTCCCACTCTTCCTTCCTTCCTTAATTCCTTCCTTTTCCTTCTTTCTTTCTCTCTTCCCCTCTCTCTCTCTCTTTTCTTTCTTTCTTTTGTTTATATCCCAAGATAGAATATTGCTAAGTTGCCCAGGCTGCTGAGGATCCTCCTGCCTCAGCCTTCCTACAGCTGGGATTACAGACATGTGTCACTCACTATGACCAGTTCAATATTTGTAAGGTTTGAGGAAGGCTTTTTTGATAGTTCTTAAAAATGAAAGGTTTACAGAAACTGTTTTCGTTGCTGTCTGATAGATCATATAACAGTAAGAGAAACAGGTGAACTAATCCCAACACATATTTGAAATTCCAGTATATTTGTAACAATGCTGCTTTATGATGGCTTTTATGAAACTATAAATATCTATGATTTGTGACCCCGTAATAGTATATGAATCAGTAATGAGTCCATCTTGATTAGAGCAATTCTGCAAAATAAAATGTATTATTTAATGTATTGTTATACTTAAGTGCAGGACTAAATCAGTCGAGTTAGTAATCTTCTAAAAACTCTGAAATCCTAGAACCCATTGTGCATGTGGCCAAACTAGACTCTCAAATTCAGTATAAATAGTGGGGCTCTGAAGGAATTCATTGGAATCGCCTCATCCGCATGTGCTGTCAGCCTTAGAGAGATGGGGCTTCTGGTAGAAGATAGAATTCCTGGACTTTGGTTTTCAAAAGATTTTACTTCTGTCATTTAGGGGGATTGATCGATCTCAGATGGAAAGGAGATCAGGAGACGGAAGGAGGGAGGGGAGGGGGGAGGGGATGAAAAAGGAATTAAGATGTGTTGTGTTAAGGTACCAACTCCATATATAGAATGCAAACGTACTGCAGGTGTACTAATAAAAATGGTTAAATGCATCAAATATAGAGATGTTTTATTCAGTGAATGTTTAGTCCTCTCTATATATGTATATAATTATATATTTATATACGTATATATATATATGTGTATATACATATATATGTATATATACGTATACACGTGTATATATATGTATATATACATAAGGTTCATTCTGATGTATATATATGAATAACTAATATAATTATATATGGAATAACTCATTTCCAAACAAAGCTTCTTTTTCAAAGATTTCTACTTGTTTTATGATAGTGTGACAAAGTGATGCAATTCTCACTAAGAAATAACTTTAAGAACCTCAGAATATTCAACTTAAACTCAGCATGAATTTTTTGGAAACGAAATTGTTATTAAACTGCTGCTAATTTTTATGTGGCTAAGCAGTCCTTCCCAGATTTGCTGAAATACAGTGTATCAACCTGAGAGGCATTTTTTTTTTCTTTTTTGACAGGGTCCCATTTTGTAGTTCAGGCTGGCCCTGAGCTCACTAGGTAGCCCAGGCGAGCCTCAAACTCACAGCAATCCTCCTGCCTCTGCCTCCCAAGTGCTGGGATTAGAGGCGTGAATCACCACGCCCAGCACTTGTCTGTGGTTCTGATTGCTGGTGGGCGTGAGTCTCCACGCCTAGCATTGTTGTATGTGGTTACCAGGATCAACCTAGGCACTTGCACTTTCAAGGCGGGCACCGGAACCACTGAGCTAAAGCCCCCACCCTGAGAGGCATATTTTTGATAGTGGGATTCTATCTTTTGTCTAAACAGATCAATCCCAAAGTAGGCAAAAAGTAAATCCTGGTTAAATAGTTCTTTTTATTTGGTAAGTATTGGCTTAGATAAGTCCGTGGTTTAGATTGCTAGTTTTACTAAGTAAAACTACGTAGGAAGCTAAGTGTGTTAGTCATGTTATGTTACATTTGGGTAGCATTGCACATGTATTTATTGGATTCCCAGAACTAGATATTTTTATGCTTGCTTTATAGTCTAGAAGTGGCCTCACGTTCCTATAGGCAGTTTGTGATAGAGCTAGGACTCAACCCCCAGATCCAAGTGGAAAATTCTCCTTTTATAAATAATACATTTTAAACGTGTATTTTAAAACTTCATCAAAATTTCTTTCAAAAAACTCAAAGTAGGTTGTTAGGTATCTATTTTATTTCAATAGAGACAACATGAAAGTGTGATTGAAATATACCAAAAATTTGGATTGAAAAAGTTGTCAACCAAGACTTAATTTCTCTTTCCACTGAGTAAACATAGTTCTCCAATACTTCTCCTATTTATTTGCTTTGCTGGATCTATGAAAGTTAGAGTACTAGTTTAGTTAGTATTCTGATACATATCCCATTAGACTCCAAATTCTGTAAGTGCAGAGAATATGTATAATACATCGTGTTAATCATTGTAGCCTCAGTTTGTTATACATACCTGGAATTTAGTGAGTATGCTAAGTATGTGATATAACAAATGGGGCTCCTATCTTCCTTCATTTCATCTCTGAAAATTCTACTCCGACCTCAGGGCCTGACTGAAATGCTACATCTTTTGTGAAGTTCTCTAATTTCTCCTGCTATTCAGTTTTCATGGTGCTTTGTGTATTTCTCATTTAGAGCATTTAGCATTTGCTAGTTGTTTTTTGTTTGTTTGTTTTTGTTTTTTGAGACAGAGTCTTGCTCTATAGTTCAGCCTGACCCTGAACTCACTAAGAGCCTAGGTTGGCTTCGAACTTGTGGTAGTCCTCCTGCCTCAGCTTCCCACGTGCTAGGATTACAAGTGTGTACCACCATAGTTACTTATGCACATGTTTTTATCTTGTCAGACCCTGAATTTTTTAAGAGTAGATAAACTTTGCTGAACATAGTGCCTTGAACTGTGTATTTCATGAATATAAGCTAAGGGACTAAAACCAAAACTGAATAAAATCAGAATATGTGCTACTGAACATGAATTCATCTAACTTGCTTATTTGTTAAATTATAGTAAACTTTATAGTTTATAATTATAGTAAGCAAATATAAATTTCCCTCAAAAATGACATACATTCAATAGAGGTGATAATAATTTTATTTAATGTCTATGAATTTTTCCTTCATGATATAAAAACCAGCAATATTATACTTAATGCAACTTTTAAAATTAATTATGTATCTATTGCAAAAGTTACAGGGATTTTCAGTATAACCTTCTATGACTAATGTAATTAATTTTCCAAATTACAAACTACTTCTCCAGACTATAAGAGCCTAAATGTATGCTATAACAAGACCATGGCATATATTTTTCCAAAATCAAAGATTGATTAACATTTGTTGCTAATAACAAGCTTTTTACAAACTCTTGAATTTAGCACTACAATAACAGAGTTTTTAAAGACGTGAGCAGGGCTAGGGATTTAGCTCAGTGGTTCCCAGGTCTGCCTGGCAAATGCAAGGTCATGAGTTCCATCCCTTCGCACCCCCCCCACCCCCTTGCAAACACATATCATAATCCCTGGCGTGGTGGCTCACACCTGTAATCCCAGCACTTGGGAGGCAGACGCAGAAGAATTGCTATGAGTTCAAGGCTGGCCTGAGCCACATTGTTCAGGGCCAGCCTGAGATACAAAGCAAGACCCTGTCTAAAAACAAACAAACAAACATAAGCAACTCTTTTGTTTTGTTTTGTTTTTAGTTTGAGGCAAAATGTACTTTTAAGCTCCATTATTTATTTTGCTTTCAAAGTTGGTAAATTACATGGTCTTAGTGGAAAATTTTTACTTTTCACACCATTCTTTTACTTGTGATCTACTAACAGAAGTATACTGAGGATTGTCCAATTTTTTCACTGAAAGGTATTCCATCTCCTTGCAGAATGGACACTACACCTGGGCTTTTGGGAGTAACATTCAATTCAGTTATTTTGGCATTTTATTTTTATATTTAATTCACTTTGCTGTACAATTAGAGCAACTAGAAACTAATAATGTCTTGACTTTCAAATTTCACAGAAGACTTGTGTGTCCCCAACCAAAAAAAAATGGATTTACAGCTGTATATGTAGAAATGAAGCTATAATCTAGTTTAAATCGGAAGCTGGGGTGTCAGTGTACTGTGATACAAAAGTACAAACTGTACACGTTTGTGTCTCCTTAAAAAGCAGTAAACATAGGTTTATAGCTAAAATTGTTTTGCTTTCTTAAAAAGGAAACAATCTCTGTAAATTTAAAAGATAATTCTAGAAGGTCTCTTTTGGTTAATTTGACTGAATGAAAGTAACTTCAAATTTACTTCCACTCTGAAATGCAGTTATGTTTTGCTCAAGTAACTTGAAATAAATAACGGACAACGACAACTTGTTGCTTGGTGAAATACCAGGGTAAAACTGACATCATACTTTTCTCCCTCTACATTCCCCCTGGACCAGCTGTTTATGTTTAACCTTCATTTACAACTTCAAAAGTAATATTTGCACTTCACCAACCCTTTATCCATATGTTCCTTGGCCTTCTACAATATATAAGGCCTTCTGGGGCAACTTCCTAATCTTCTCATTATGAAAGTGTCACCCTCATCCCAAATAATGCTACAGAAGCTGTCAGATGACATCACCACCAAAGTAACCCCAAAGAAAATGTCACCTGATATCGCTTACAGGCTTCCCTTCATTTTTGTAGTGATAGTCTTTGCCACGTTGCTCTTCCCATTTCGACAGGATGTTTCCTTTTCTTTGTTCAATTGATAGGGAAAATTGTTCCTTCTAAAAACACTTCACAATTCATTTGATATCAGATAATGAATTTATTTCCCTTGAGAACAGAATGCAAAGATATTTTTCTTAATTATAGTAAATGGTCCTGCCTAAAACAAATGATGATTATTTGGCTTTAAATTCATATTAGATTGTTAAGTTCTTAGACTATGTAAAAAATACTACAATGTTAGATGTGGTGGTTCATGTCTATAATCCCAGCTACTCAAGAGGTTGAGGCAGGAGGATCTTGTTTTCAAGGACATCCTGAGTAAGACCTCATCCATAAATAAATAAGATAGAACAGAGATTATACCACTGGTAGCTTATTTCTTGTTTTAATTCTATTCCTGAGTTTGATCCCTGGTACTAAGAAAAGAAAAATTAAAGTATATTTCAATTTAGTACACCCGATTTTGACATTTTAATTGCCCAAATTGCTAATTTTAGCACTTAATCATAGACTTGAATTTTAACAATTGTCCTACGCCCTGTACCTCTTGACATTGGGATGACCTGTAGACAAGTTCTCTGTCTTTTAAGATATTTTTGTTTTCTCACAATTCCTGAGTATAATTTTGGCATGTGGCAGACATTTAGGGAAGAATTCTCCAAATAAGCATCAACTCTTTTGTGTTTTATACAAGGTCCATTTCTAGAAAACTGAAGAATTGAAATATATGACTTCTGCTTCTGTAATATATGTATTCTAGTCAGAAGACTCTCATACTAAATTCTATATCATTTATTAGATACATAATCCTTTATGTACAATTCTGAAATCCTTGAAAATAATAATAATATATTTGATAGTAAAATCTAGCCTGACATTAGGTCTTCTGATAGAAAAACCCAGTTTAAACTGGCATGAAACTACTTATAGCTTTCCACTTATGAAGAATATTCATATGTTTCAGTGCAAAAATATGAATGACTTTAATCATAATCTTTAAGTTTACATGGTATATATGCCATATTGTCTTTTGAAGGCCAAAAGTTTGGGTTCTAAAATATATCTGACCTTAAAAATTTAGAGATTGTGGATCTGTATAACACAGAAGTTTAGGTGATAAAATATTTTTTTTTTTTTTTTTTTTTTTGAGACAGGGTCTCGCTTTGTGGTTCAGGCTGGCCCTGAGCTCAGCCTCAAACTCACATCACAGCAATCCTCCTGCCTCTGCCTCCCGAGTGCTGGGATTACAGGCGTGAGCCACCGCGCCCGGCACTGTGGTATGTGGTACTGGTTGCTGCTGGGTGTGGGTCTCCACACCCAATATTATTATGTGGTTACCGGGGAATCGAACCCGGGTCCTTGCGCTTGCAAGACAGGCGCCGGAACCACTGAGCTAACGCCCCGGCCCCGGTGATAAAATATTTGCATAGCAACCGATATGATAGTGGTAGAAATATCTAAAATCAGTCCTCGGAATATTTCCAGCATTTAAGTCATGGTATCTCCTTTGGATGTTGTTTCAAATAGGTATTCTGTCTTAGATCCAAGGGCCGGAGGAGGAGAACATGGGAGTATTTTCCTGACATGTCCAGGCATAGAAGAGCTGTATTATGTGTACAAATCAAGTTAGAGAGTAGTAAGAGTCACAAAGAAACCAGGTTTGACCATTAAGGGGTTCAGGATGCCTTGAACAGGAATCAAGGAAAAAAATGGGGAAAGAAACAGCAATTAAGGATAAATTGAGACGAACAATTGTCACAGGAATGAGAGTCCAGTAACCTATGTTGCATGAAATGGTGACATTGATTTTAAGTGTAGAACTAGAGTGGACTGGTATGGAAAATTGGTGCTAGGACCGTGAGTCCAAAGGGACCTTTAAAAGGTCATTTACCCTAAATTCTCCATGTTTTACAAATAAGTAGTCTGACGTTTAGTAACTGTTTTCCAGTATCTAGTTAGTGGTGGAGCCACAGAGTAATTCCAGATGTCATGTTGCCTATCTAATATTTATTATCTACTACCAGAGGGAGAGAGGATTTCAGTTTGCAGTGGTCAGGAATGGGTTTTCAGGGAAGATAGTATTTGAACTGAATGACTATTCTAAGTTGCACAACTTAATTTCTCATAAATGTCTGAATGTATTTTTGTGTATCTTCCACTTTTAAGTACCTTGATGCCAAGGACAGTCCTAATTTTTGTAATCCCCACATCTCCTCCCTAGTGTTTTGTAGATGTTATAGTTGTGCATATTACCAAATTTCTCTCAGATGGAGTTTCCATTCTCAACGAGGGCAGGCCAGGTGACTTTTAAGCTTTCCGATGCTGTGATGTAGGTTTGTATTTCTTTGCTAGGACTAATTGTCATGAACACTCACTGGTTTTGACTTTTTTTTAAATTGAAATCTTTATTGGTACATTACATCTACACATCATAACTGCACCCCACAATGGGTATTTGTACCAGTATAAGACATGACTTAATTCTCATTTTTTCCCATACCCCTACCCACCCTACCACGCCTCATATAAATAAAATTTATTTCCTTTCTTTTTTGTTATAATCTCATTATTTTTCCCCCTTCACCCTATTACACTCTGAGTATTTTCTATTTCACAATATATAACATATAATTCTAGAACTCATTTACATCTTTATTTTCTAATACCAGAGAAAAGATGCAATATGTACCTATCTGTGCCCTATTTATTTCACTTATGAGGATATCCTCAAGGTATGTCCATTTAAGTAGAAATGATTCAAACTTATCATTTTTTATGGCAGAGTAGTACTCCATTCTGTAGAAGAACCACAGCTTTTTTATCCAGTCTCCAGTTGATGGACACTTGGGTTGTTTCCAAGATGTGGCAATCACAACCTGAGCTGCTATAAACATGGGTGCACATGTGTCACTGTGATAGGAGTCTTCTGGTTTTAACTTTTAAAGACTAAAAAGTACAGGCCATATGGATTTAGATTTTCCAGAGAATATTTCATTCTCTGCAGATATCTGAATTAATATCAAATATAGACACAGATATTTTTGTAAGATAAATATACAAAATAAATGATAGCCACAAGGCATTCAAAAATTATTTAATAGTCACTCTTTGTATGGAATGCAATGTGCTCTCTGCCTTCACACTGTTCAGGATTTGGATAAGATTTCACTTTAAAATTTCCTTTAAAAGGCCAGGGATTTAGCTCAGTGGTTCTGGCACCTGCCTTGGAAGCACCAGGGCCTGGGTTCGATCCCCGGTAACCACATACAACAATGCCAGGTGTGGTGACTCACGCAGTCAGTGCCAGTACCATAGTGCTGGGCATAGCGTTCAGGTCTTGAGTTCAGACCAGCCTGGAGTACAAAGTGAGACCCTGTCTTAAAAAACTGGAAAAAAAAGAAAAAAGTTTTTTTTAAAAAAAGTAGATACATACTCTGAGCTCTGTGTAGCTCACATATGTTTCACTGAATGAATCATCTCCTAAGAGTGTAGTATGACTGGCTAGTCAATCTTTTGTTGAGACTATTTGAATTCCTTTTTTTTTTTGAGACAGGGTCTTGCTTTTGTAGTGCAGGCTGTGGCCCTGAGCTCAGCCTTGAACTTAGAGCAATCCTCCGGCTTCTGCCTCCCAAGTGCTAGGATTACAGGTGTGAGCCACTGTGTGAGGCACTGTGGTATGTGGTGCTGATTCCTGGTGGGCCTGAGTCACCATGCCTGGCATTATTGTATGTGGTTACTGGGATGGAACCTGGGCCCTTGGCTCTTGTGAGGCAGGCTGTGGAACCACTGAGCTAAATCGCCAGCCCTTGAATTCTTATTTTTATAAGGTAAATGTTTTGATTTCAGATCCTCCTTGGTTCATATGAAAGTAGTATGCCGTTATTGACAAAATGATAGTACTTAGATATCAACTAATAGTATAACGTTACCACCAGAGATAAGTAGCCTAATCTCACTCCTCTGAATCCCAAGCATGTTAGAGCACTATCACATTCATCTTGCTTTGTGTTTATTAACTAATGGTAAAAATATTTCTTTGTGACTGCCTGGCATTGAGATTGACTGGTGAACATTTTAATGAAGGAGATCTAAATGAAGATAACATTTTTCAAAAGAGAGACATTGCTGGTGCTTGATTACTTGTTCTTTAGGATATTTATTTAGTCCTGTCAGTAAATTTAGATTAGGACATTTGAAATTATCCATTGTTGATAGTCTGTATAGAATTAACTATTTTGTGAAAATTTCTTACAGGCATTTTTCTAAAAAAGGAAACTTTTTCCAGCTTTTGACTGTGAATTACAATGAGAAATAAATTTTACATTGTGATCTAGTACACACATCCAGGTAACAGATAAAACTTTCATGGAATAATATCTGTCTGTATATGATTGACATGGATTTTTAAATTCTTTTCTTATTCATTTTACTTGTTTTTAAATCACTGGTCAGAAACCTACTGAATTGATTTATAACTCTGTAAAGGGTTATAAGGAACAGTTTGAAAAGCTGGAGCAAAACTCTTTTCTGAGGATGTTTTCCATGCATTATTTTTCTTTTAGTCCCTAGTCCCTACGTC
>PVIR01044932.1:0-10862 GCA_004026965.1 Petromus typicus
CCAGCTAAAAAAGGGCCAGAGATGTAGCTCAGTGATTCTGGTGCCTGCCTTGCAAGTAGAAGTTCCTGAATTTGAACTGGGGTAATCATATAAAATAATGCAGTGTGATGACTCAAGCCAATCAGCAATCAGTACCACATACCACAATGCTGAGCATGATGGCTCGTGTAGCACTTGGGAGGCAGAGGCAAGAGGACTGCTATGAGTTTGAGGCTATGTTCAGGATCAGCCTAAACTGCAAAAAGTGAGATCCTGTCTTAAAAAAAAAAGAGGTCTATTTTAGAACCCAACTTTGTCCTACCTCTGTGACCTCAGGTATGTTCCTAATCTTTCTACACGAGGCTAATGCTAGTACCTACCTCTAAGGTTTACTAAATTAACTAAATACCTATAAAACTCTAAAGCAGATCTGGCATATAGTAAACAATAAATGTTAATTTATTAACATTTAGTACCAATTAATGGTACTAATTAATTTAGGTAAATGTGAAGTAAAAGCTCCATAAATACAATTATCTACATATTATCTCCATATTATCTACAGGCTGTGTCTACTCCAGAATAATTAAGCATTTGTTTAAAATTTACAATGTATTAAATGTATTCCAAGCATTTTACATAAATTGCCTCATTTTATTTTAGTTTTTATTTTTATTTTATTATGTGAGGATTAAACCAAGGCCATAGGGACAGCTGCCAAAACTCTACCACTAAGCTACTCTCTCAACCCATTCCTCTCATTTTCAGTGTCATTATTCAGTCCTGAGAAGTTAATGCTATTTCTGTTTTTCAGAAGGTTAACAGAATCAAGGTTGAACCTATGTCTGGCCACAAAGTTTATTCTTTTTTTTAGGATTTTTTTGAGACAGGGTCTCATTTTGTGGTTCAGGCTGGCCCTGAGCTCAGCCTCCAACTCACATCACAGCAATCCTCCTGCCTGTGCCTCCCGAGTGCTGGGATTACAGACGTGAGCCACCACGCCCGGCACTGTGGTATGTGGTACTGGTTGCTGCTGGGCGTGAGTCTCCACATCCAGTATTGTATGTGGTTACCGGGGATCGAACCCGGGCCCTTGCACTTGCAAGACAGGCACTGGAACCACTGAGCTAACTCCCCAGCCCCGAAGTTTACTCTTAAGCTCTGTGCTAAAAATGTGTTCATGTCCCCCTACACACACTTCCAATGCATCAGCTTTCAAAGGTCAGACATTTGGGACCCACTAGAATTGTTCAAAATGATCAAAGTCTACAGCTTCAAAAAAGGCAGTGCTAACTACCACCAGTCAGCTGTTCCCATCAGCATAACAGCTGATGGAACCCTAGGAAAGCATTACTGTATTTCTGTTGTGCACATCCCTCTGTGCCCTCAGCACAGTCCCAGTGAAGGTCAGTTCCAAAGGGCAGCTGCTTGGTTAGTCCTTGTCCTTACTCAAAACCCCGTTTGTACCAACTCCTGCCATCTATCATCAGCCCGACGGGTGATACTCACAAAGGCAGAGTTGATGGCATCTACAAACTCTTCTTCACCCATGCTGACCAGCTGTGCTGCATGGTCATGGGATGTGGACCAAACCAAGGAACTCAAGGTGTCTGAGAGCTGTGTCAAAAGAAGAACGTCAATACCACAGCTAAAATTTCTCCGAACTGGGAGAAGGGAAAACACTATTAGGTTGCACTTATTACCTTGAAACCAGAAAAAGGGCTGAGAAAAATCCTAGAGGAAAAGACAGCTTAGAACACCTAGTCACATAACTTCTTACCGGGAGCAGAGCAATAGGCCCCGAGGGAAGAAATCTCTGCCAGGCTACGTTGTTTTCTGTGGCCTGCAATATTAAAGAGAAAGGGTCCTGTGTACCTGGGGCCTGTGAGTAGGGTCCCAAGTGGCAGCTGCACAGCTTACCTCTGATAAATGCAGAGTAGCCACTACAGCAGACTGGTCATAGTTCCAGCTGACCTTCTGGATACCAGCAGCCTGCTGCACTCCTGAGTTGTGACCATCAGCACCAATCTGCATGGAAATGGGAACCTGGTAAGTCTTATGGCCTCTGCATACATCAGAGTGCTCCAGAATTTTCTCTTCCCCCTAATGATTACTCTAGTTCCAGATGTTGGCCAGTTTCTATAACAGCAGGAAATTTTTCATCAGGTCTGTCTCACTCACAGCCCTGGACGGAGCCCTGTAATATCTACCCTCTGCCTCCACTGATGGAACCCAAGTGGGCATCTGGCTCAAGACATGCCAGCTGTGTTAAATCTGAGCAAGATGCCCTTGAGTTGTAAACAGAAAGGCAAGTTTCAGTGTAGGCAGGCAATGGAGCTGGCCAGTACTGACCTGAGGTTGGGAATGGCTGCCACACGAAAGAGAAAGGTAGTGAGCAAAGAGAAAAAAATGAGAACTTCAAGGAGATGAATGACAGTGGGATCCCGACAAGAAAGGAAAAGCCTCAACTGCTGACACCGGTTCCATCCCTGTGAGGCCCAGCTATCTATCCTCATTTTGTGACCTAAGATGGCCAGTAAATTGTTTCCTGCACAAGACTTAAGACCCCTTCAAATTTGGCCGGCCCAAAGGGGAACTGGCGTTTATAACCAAGAGCCTTGCCTGAAGCTAATACTTCAGATTGGCTTAAGAGGCCTAGAGTGTAGGGCAGAGTGGACACATGCAAGACCCCTAGCAAAATAAAAGTCAACTACCAACAATGTGGTCTGGAGGGTGCTGCCATCACCTAGGGTAATATGGACCCAAGGGCTGGAGTCTGCCATGGAAAATGGGCCGGGCCAGGAATAGCCAACAGCTTTGCTCCTGTACAGAACCGTCACTCGATCTGGGGAGGCCAAAAGAGAAAGAAAACCAAAGATTAAAAAGGCAGGCCACAAGGCCAAGGGAAAAGCCAGAGCCAAACCTAAGGTGACGTCCCAGAACAGTAATGTCTCGTCATTCACTACCAAATGAGAAAAGAAGATCTAAAAGGGAGGTTAAAGAGAAATACAGCAAGGGCTGGGAGTTTAGCTCAGTGGCACTGCTCCTGCCTTGCAAAAGTCCCTGCTCAGCAGAGTCCTGAGTTCAGTTCCTGGTACCAAAATAAAAGAAAGCAGCTCAAGCAATCAATGAAATGTTGAGTTGAGGAATAGTAGAAGTCACAGTGGACACTTAGCCTGGAGCATTTTTCTTTCTTCTACTTTCACTCTCCACCTCCACGAACCCACACACTTTACAGAGCAGACAGCGTGGGCACACCACAGGCTCAACACATTCTGTACTGTGAATGTTTTCTTCTTCCTGGAAATCATTTTATTTTTCTGATTAAAAAAGAATATGCTCGAGCCAGGGAGTTAGCTCAGTGGCACTAAGACTGCCTTGCAACCACAAGGTCCCGAGTTTGATCCCTGGTTTGGGGGGGTGCCTGACACTGATCATGTGATACTAAGTTCCAGTCAGATGGGAGAAAGAAGTTCTACAGATAACTAAGTGCACTGTACATTTCCAAATAGCTTAAAAGAAGATTTTGAAATATTTGTTTTTGTATTACTGGGGATGGAACCCAGAGCCTTGTATCTGCCAGGTATGTGGTCTACTGCTGAGATGTACCCCAACCTGAAGGATTTATTTTTTTATTTTTTGAGACAGGGTCTTGCTTTGGAGTTCAGGCTGGTCCTGAGCTCACTATGTAGCCCTGATGAGCCTGGAACTCACAGCAATCCTCCTGCTTCTGCCTTCCAAGTGCTGGGATTACAGGCGTGAGTCACCACTTCCAGCATTGTGGTAATAGTACTGATTGCTGGTAGGCTTGAGTCACCATGCCCAGCATTATTGTATGTGATTATCCAGGATCGAACTCGGGACCTTTAGCTTGCAACGCAGGTGCTGGAACCACTAAGCTAAATTCCCAGCCCCTTTTAATTTTTTTTTTTTTTTGAGATAGGGTCTCACTTTATAATCTAAGCTGGTCCCAAACTGAGCCTTGAACTCAGCAATCCTCCTGCCTCTGTATCTCCAGTTCTGGGACTATAGGCATGAACCACCCACACCCAGCATTGTGGTATGTGGTACTGATTGCTGGTGGGCATGAGTCACCATGCCCGGCATTGTTGTATGTGGTTATCAGGGAATCTAACCAATCTTGTGCTTGCAAGGCAGGTGCCAGAACCACTGAGCTAAATTCCTGCCCCTTTAATTTTTTTTTTTTGAGACAGTATCTCACTTTGTAATTTAGACTGCTGCTGAATTCACTATGTAGCCCAGGCTATCCTTGAACTCACAGAAATCCTCCTGCTTCTCCCTCCTGAATGCTGGATTACAGGCATGAGCCACCACACCCAGCATTGTGATATGTGTACTGGGAATCCAGACCTCATGCTTGTCAGGCAGATGCTGGAACCACTAAGCTAAATCTCTGGCCCACTAAATTATTTTAAAAAGCTAGACTGGCAGGGCACTGTACATGAATATTATTCCCTATCAAAAAGCATCTAAACTATCCCCATCTTTCTCTCCCTAGAATTCTATCATATATGTGTATCACATATATGTATATACATATATATGTATATATATACATATATATATATATCACATACCTATACATATATCACATATCTACTAAGGAATTTATGCAGAGAATATGTAAAGAACTCTTGTAACTCAAAAATGGACAGCCTGGTATGGCAGCACATATCTATAAACCCAGCACTTTGGGATGCTAATGCAGGAGGATTCCAAGTTCAACCCTGGCCTGGACAAGTTAATAATGTAGCAAGATCCTTTCTCAAAATAAAAAATAAAAAGGCCTGGGGATGTAACTCAGTGTGAAAGCACAAAAACAATAATCCAGTTTAAAAATGTAGGAAAGAAAGGCTGAGGCTCTTGGCTCAGTGGTACAGTAGCTTGCCTAACATGAGGTGATCTTGGGTCAGATCATAGCACGTGTGAGCACGCACGTGCACACACAAACACATACACACAGCACTCATGGGGCAAGGTTCTGACTGTTTCTCCAAATAAGATACATGAAAAGACACTCAACAAATCATTATTCATTAGGGAAATACAATCAAAACTACAATGAGGGCCAGGGATATAGCCCAGTGGCACTGCATCTGCCTGGCAAGGACAAGATCTTGAGTTTGATCCCTGGTTCCAGCAAAAAAAACAAAAACAAAAAACTATAATGAGATGACCAGTCTGCTCTCATCAAGATGGCTATAATTTTGGGCTGGCGATTTAGCTCAGTGGTTCCAGCGCTTGTCTTGCAAGTGCAAGGCCCTGGGTTCGATCCTCAGTAACCACATACCATACTGGGTGTGGAGACTCACACCCAGCAGCAACCAGTACCACATACCACAGTGCTGGGCATGGTGGCTCATGCCTGTAGTCCTAGCTCTTGGGAAGCAGAGGCAGGAGGATTGCTTTGATGTGAGTTTGAGGCTGAGCTCAGGGCCAGCCTGAACCACAAAGCGAGTCCCTGTCTCAAAAAACCTAAAAAAAATTTTTTTAAATAAATAAATAAAATTTTTAAAAAAGGATGACGCACTGATACATGCTGTAATGTGGAGATACCTCAAAACTATGTTAAGAGAAGTCTGATTTGAATTAATACAAATTATATAAATCCATCCAATGAATTGTCCCCAATTACCAAATCTACACTTGATCTTAGCCAAAAGGCCAAGAAGCGATCCCAATTGCCAAATTTAGACAAACAAGCCACGCCTGTAATCTCAACACTCAGAAGGTTGAAATTTCAAATTCAAGACCAGCCTAGGCTACATAGTGAGTTCAAGGCCAGCCTGAACTACATAGGGAGGCCCTGTTTCAAAAAAACAAAAGCATCTAGAAAGACAGAAAGCAGATTAGTGGTTGCAGACTCTGTGAGTGAGATTCAGAATGACTGCAGAAGGATATGAGGTTTCTTTTTCAGGTAAAGGAAATGTTCTAAAATGATACTAGGGTATACATTCATATCTGGATAAACACTAAAATGCACAGAGTTAGATACTTAAAGAGGTGAGTTTTATGATATGTAGAATGGAGATGAGTAGCGCTATTACAAAGAGATAAACATGGTAGTACATGCTTATAATCCCAGCACTCTGGTGGCTAAGGCAGGAGGGTTACAAGTTCAAGCTTAGCCTGGTCAACTGAGCAAGACCTTGTCTTTTTCTTTTTTTTTGCAGGTTAAGAATGGGAAAGATTTATTGAAAGATATGACACACTTAGGAGGGGAGCACTTGCTCAACAACATGAGTTATTTGTTTTGGGAGGTGGAATTCCGTAATGCATAGTCTTAGTCTTATAGTGAGGTAATAGTTTATGGAAAGCCCCCAAAGCGTTACAGTATAATTACAGTATAATCTAAGGAAGTACATTAATCTGGCCATTGTGACTTTAATCTTCAGGTTTTGCCTTATTTAGATGGGCTTCAGCTATGTGTTCTTACTTTTTGCACTGACTCCCTTGAAGGCCTTTAATTTGTTTTTTCCTCGTTATTGAGCTTATTGGTACATAGCAAGACCCTGTCTTAAAAACAGGAGAGGGTGACAGCTATGGATGTAGCTTAATGTTAAAGCCTTGGGTTCAATCCTCAAAGGTCAGAAAGGGAAGGGGAAGGAGAATAGGAAGGGAAGAGAACACGAAGGAGAGGGTAAGAAGTAGAAAAGGGGAGGGGAAGAGGAGGAGAAGAGGAAGGGAGGGGAGGGGAGAGACAGGCTTCAAAGCAGAGAGCAAGACACCTAGCTATTAAAAAGGAAAAAAAACAAAAAAACCAGATAACTGTCAGCGGAGTTCAGATTTCTTTACAGCAGACATTCAGTGTCTGTAAAAGCAATCTTCTCTTACAGGAAGTCCAAAGGAGTTGACTTTCCAGGGAGAAGACAGAAGAGGAAGGAGATGGTGACGTACCAGACACAGCCTCCAGCTGCTTGGTGAGCGCATGCATGATGACATCATTCTCCACTATATAGCCCATGTCATCTAAATTATCCTTATCGAACATTATCAAGGCCTCTGAGCAGCCATCCCACACCTGGAAACACAAAGGGAAAGTTGCATTAAAGCCAAGTAAAAGGAAATATGACTCTAATCAGAAACAAGTATTGCTTCCCCAACTGACAGAAGTACACGGTCACCAACTGTCAGAGTAAAGTGAGAAGATTCTCTACCTCCCCATTAGACTGTAAGAGAACTTTGTCTAATTCCTTCCACATTCACAGAAAACTGGAGAACAAAGACTCCAGTGTTGTAACTAGAGACCGACTGAGGCATCCTGCCAGAGTGCAGATGGTAAGGACCCACCTGCATCCGCCGAAAGGCTCTGTATCTCATGTTGCAGATGTGCTCCCAGGCACCAAAACCTGCAAAAGAAAGGATCGGTAGACAGGAACCAGCTCATAGACACCTGGCCCCTCCTCTGGCTCTCCAGCCTGTAGTAAAAGGTTGTTTTCTATGGTTTTGTATGACAGAAAAAACCTTCTCTGCTTCCATCCTGTTTGGTGCTAGAAGCTAAGCTACTCTACTCCCTTGTCCCCTTTTTTGTAGCAAGAAAAAAGTCTCCAAAGTCAAAGCATGCTATCAAAAGAGAAACAAAAAGCAAACCAAATTTACATTGTTCTTTTTCATCATCATTTTAAGAACTCCTGGGTCTTCTGCAACTGACCTTCTAGTTAGAGACTGAACATCAAAAGACAAATACATGGGCTGGGGATTTAGCTCAATGGTTCCAGCATCTGCCTGGCAAGCACAAAGTCCCAAGCTCAATCCCTGGTTAACACACACCACAGTGCTGGTATGGTGGCTCACACCTGTAATCCCAGCACTCAGGAGGCAGATGCAGGAGGATTACTGTGGGTTCGAGGCTAGCCTGAGCTACATAGTGAACTACAAAGTGAGACACTGACTCAAAAAACTAAAAAAAAAAAAAAAAAAAAAAAAAAAAAAAAAAAAAAAAAAAAAAAAAAAAAAAAAAAAAAAAAAAAAAACACAAATACATAAGGTCAAATAATAATAAGTATTATGAAGAAAATGAAGGTGGGCCGGGGATATAGCTCAGTGGTTCCGGCGCCTGTCTTGCAGGTGCAAGGACCCGATTCGATCCCCGGTAACCACATAACAATACTGGGTGTGGAGACTCACCCCAGCAGCAACCAGTACCACATACCACAGTGCCGGGCATGGTGGCTCACGCCTGTAATCCCAGCACTCAGGAGGCAGAGGCAGGAGGATTGCAGTGATGTAAGTTTGAAGCTGAGCTCAGGGCCAGCCTGAACCACAAAGCGAGACCCTGTCTCAAAAAACCTTTAAAAAAAAAGAAAATGAAGGAGTATAAGGGGCTAGAAAGTCATGGAAGAATTCAATAGGCTGGCTTCATTTAAGACAGGAGGAATATCAAGCAGAGACCCAAAGATAATTGCTAAGTAAATGGTTCTGTGTGAAAACATCCATCTATACCTCAAAAGTATATAATATGCAGGATCCCTCACCCACCTGATGGCTGGCTCTGGGAATAGAGGGTGAATGTTCATAATGAGTCCACAGACTCAGTTCCACAATAACAAAGTGCACAGGATGGACCCACACATTTGGTAAATACTTCCTCAAAGTGGAAGCTGATTCGTTAACTTTAGCTCCACCATCCCCAGACTTAACGCCCCACTGTACAGATTTTCCCCCTTGGTAGCTGTTCTGGGGGCTGTACCGCAGGGCACACTGCAAGGCCCAGGAGGAAAGAAGCTGGGCTGGTCCATACGTACTGCTGAGCAAAGTTGCAGAGCCGGGAGAAATGGAGCTGACCCTGTTGCTGTAAGTTTCTGGCAGTTTCTCCAATACTTTCTTTGGACCTGCTTCAAGCAACAGGATTTTCTTGTCATGAAAGTGAATATCATGTCCTAAAAAAAGAAAGATTTTAGGTAGTTTTAGAAAAATTGAGACTGTAATTGCACAGTAGAATAATAAATGAACTGGACATTTCACAAAGCTAGACGAGTTTTCAACATGAAGAAATGTTTGAAGAGATAAGTATGTTTAACCTGATTTAAACATACAATGCTCACATGCATTAAAACATTACATGGTACACTATTAATATGTACAATTTTTTCAGTTTAAAAATAAATGTTAAAAAGCCAGGTGTTGGTGGCAATATGCCTGTAATCCCAGCACTCAAGAGGCTAAGGCAGGAGGATTGCTGCACTCAAAACAAACCCAGGCTACATAGTGACCTGAAGGTTGGTGAACAAAAATTAAAACGGGGCTGGTGGTGTAGCTCAGTAGTAGGGTGCTTGCTTAACATGTGGTAGGCTCTGGGTTCTAACCCCAGCACTGGAGAAACAAGTGTTTTAGCACTAGGGATGTTGCTCAATGGTGGAGTGCTTACCTAGCATACAGGATGCCCTGGGCGTCCAATCCTTGGCATGCCCCCCCCCACCTGCTTTTCAAATGTTTGTGCTTCAGCCAGACATGGTAGTGCACACCTGTAATCCCAGCACTTTGGAAGGAGGAGGCAGAGGGAACAAATATTTGTAGCCATGGGGGTGCGGGGTCCTATAGCTCTGGCACTGCCTCCTGCCTGGCAAGAGCAAGAAAAAGAAAGTTTGTGGCCAATTGGGGCAACCTGGCAGCTCAAAAAACTCTAGTTCAAAAAAAAAAAAAAATTGAGAATGCAGTTTAGTGTGACAGCTTTGAGTTTAATTCTTGGTACCAAAAGATGGAAAGGAAAAAAAGTTGGCAAGTCCTGGGTTCCATTCTTAGTAGTGTAAAATGAAGGGAGCTGGGGATCTAAACGGGCATTTCTCCAAAGAGACACACACAGCCCATAAGCAAAAGAAAGAATATTCAACACTATTAGTCATTAAGGGGCTGCAAACCGAAAACACTTCACACCTAAAAAAGACTCCTATTTTTAAAAATGCTGTCCAGGATCTAGAGAAGTTGGTGCCTTCATATACTGGCGAAAACATAAAATGGGATAGCTTGGCAATTCTTGTAAACATTAAACACGGAATTACCATATGACCCAGCAATTCCTCTTAGAGATACAGATAAGCCTCCAGATAACAAAAGCATGTACACAAAATGTTACCAGTACTATTAGTACTAATAGGCTAAAAGTGGAAACGACTCAAATGTCTGTCAATTGACAAAGAAAAATACATACAACAGAATATTACTTCAGCCCTCAATGGGATGTGTATACGAATACAGATATATGCAACCTTGAAAATAGTTTAATTTTAATTAGATTCCATCTACATACAACTGTCTGGAAAAGGCAAAATTGATAGTGACAGAAACTACGCGATGGTTGCCTACGGTTAAGAAAATGGGGAGAAACTGCTGAAGGGTTTCCAAGTTTCCTTCCAGGGAAATGTAGATGTTCTAAAACTTAATTGTGGTGATGGCTGTACAATTCTGCGAATATACTAAAAATCACTACACTGTCTTCTTCAAACAGGTGAAATTCATAGTACGTAAATTATATCTCGATAAAGCTTTTTTTGGAAAAGAATGTGTAGTCCAGTGTAAACCGGTCGCCTTCCCATCGCGTAACTAACCCGGCAGGTGTTTCTCGCGCTTTGGAGGGACTCATGGCCCCAACCACTTTTGACCCTACACACTCTGAAGCACCAAACGCAGGGTCCAGGGCCCTGAGGTTCCCGCTAGGTCGGGGAAAGGACCACTAGATCCGAGCCGCTCAGTCTCTGAACAAACAGTGCCAAAGCTCTGACGATCCCCATCCCCTAGCTCCTCACCACTATCTGCTTGGAGAAGCGCTTACCCAAGGCACAGGCCATGGCAGCGCCCACCATGCCTCCTCCCGACACCACCACATCGTACACGGTGTCTGCCGAGGTGCCGAACCACCTCCGGCA